>JBBPBX010053555.1:0-23801 GCA_038048925.1 Garcialebias charrua | reverse complement strand
CTGTTGAAAATATTTCTGTGCTGCAGTTCTACAGAAACTGCATACTGAACCTTTAATATGAACAGATTATCAAAAAAAAATTGAGTTTAAAAAATATCAGCAAGTGGTGTTTGACTTCATCAGCTCTGTAAAAATGACTCCAACACCTCCTCGTCCACCCTCCTGTCCAGGTGTTGTAGGTCTGGACGCAGGGGACATCTGTCTAGTTTCTCCTCATCTTGCTGCTTGTACACTTCTTCAGACTCCAACACCTCCTCGTGCACGCTCCTGGATGTCCAGGTGTTGTAGGTCTGGACGCAGAGGACATCTGGGTCCATTATGGGCTGAATGCTGCATCCACTTTGTCACTTCCCTCATCAGAACCACAGAAAATCAACAGATTTACATCAAAGAATATTGTTGAGTACTATTCTTTTTGTTGATGCAATCTTACCTGCTGTGATGTGAAAGTCTGGGTTGTACTAGTGGTTCAGGAAGAGCCTCAGGTGATGGACTGGAGACCTGGAAACCTGAAAACACAAACAAAATAAAGTAAAAGAATAATATATTTAACAGATAATTTAAAAGGGACTAATTTTTTAAACTATAAATTAATGTTGAATAATTATTAGAAACATTAACTAATATATTACCATTTCAGTGGTGTGAAAACTATTTACATGTAGAATTCCTTCTGACTCTCATATCAGCTGCTGTGTAAGACCTCACAGAGCTGCTCACTTCCTGAAGTGAAAAGTCTCCAAAAACCAGCAGGAGCTGAAAAAAAATTATAACCTGCTGTTTACTGGAAATAACTTTGGCTTCTCTGGAGTCAAACCGCTAAAATATAAAGTTTTAGATGGCTAAATTGGACGGGTCGCGTTATCTTGTCCATTGTAAACAAGGTGCGCATTTGACGCGAGTCTTGAAGTGACGTCATAAGCGCGCGACGGGGAAACCCCGTATTTATCGTGTGAAAAAAAAGGCGCTAATTTTAAACTGTTTTTGAGAGGAATTTTCATTCATTTCACATTGTTTTAGCAAAAACGATCAGAGGTCAATCTTAATATATATATATATGTTGTGCCATTTTATGGAAAGTTAAAAGATGATGTCAGTTTCATGGTAAGAAATCCTTCATTTTCTATAATTACAATGAAGTTTAGCAACTTCTCGGTAAACATTTGAGTCCTGAAAGTAATTTTTCTTACCGGTCTTCCTTTGTAGCACTCATTGTGTAATCCATGCATTTCTCTTGTCAGAGATCATATCTCAAAATTACAAGAAAACTGTATTTAAAAAAACCCGAAACATAAACAGCTACACTATAAAGCGATGTAAAATACTAAAAACAGGAACATGTCTGTTTTGGTTTATGCCATGAACTTAGCAGATGTAAAGCTATTTAATTTTTTTTTCTTCTTTCGGCTTCTCCCTTCGTCAGGGCAGGGGTCGCCACAGCGAGCTAGTCGCATGAAGATTTGGCAATTGTTTTTATGCCGGATGCCCTTCCTGACACAACCACAGACCATCGAGCTACCACAGCCCTCTGTGTGGAGCAGAGAGCTGCTATCTAGGGTTCCCGGGGGAGCAGATGGTGTGGGTTAAGGGCCTTGCTCAAGGGCCCAGAGTGGGGCAGATGAGGGTGGAGACAGGTGTGACTGCTTCACTTATCCCACCCACATTTTGGATGTTGTCGGTACCGGGGCTTGAACCGGCGATCTTCCGATCACAAGCGCACCTTCTTAACCTTTGCGCCACCACTCGCCACCCCCCCCAAAAATTCTTTTTTAAAGAGACAAAATAAAACAAATTCATCAGAAAGAAAACACTGAATGAAAAGAGTGCAGAAAGAAGAAAAAAAATCTTATATCACCCACGTATGTGGATGCCAGGTCCTAAGAGGTTAAACAAACAATCACTTAAATTAATCACTTTATATCCACTTTAAAGCTAGGAATAAAAAAAACATGTTTTGTGTTAGCAGAATTTAATCGTAACATTGAAACTTATCCAACATTAATAAAACTTACCTCAAGTTGCCTTTTTGGACATTCATGCATATATGTGTACACATTGTACTTGAGATGAGATTATTACAGCCTCATATGAAATCAATAATAATGGTGATATTGGAACTGGATCGGTATTGGCCGATATCAAGCTTTAAGTATCGGGATAGGATCGGAAGTAAGAAAATGTGGATTGGTGCATCCCTAATTAAAACCAGTATCTGCCTGTTCCTCTGTTTAAGCTTGTCTGTTCTTGCACTTCAACCTATATTCCTTCCCTCCACTTACCTGAAGCCTTGGAAACCTCTCATTCAGATCTGGACCTCAAATTCTGGCCTTTCATACTGGGAACATTCATAGACAATGAACAGTAAGAGACAGTTTTGCATACCAGATTAACTCTGAACATTCTCACTGCCCATCACTCACCTGGTACAATACAGTACTAACCACCTATCCTGGAGCAGGAACACTGCAGCACTGGCCAAGAAGGCTCACCAGCGCCTCAACTTTCTCCGCAAGCTGAAAAGGGCTGGAGCTTCAACCCCCATCATGTGCACCTTCTACAGGGGTGCCATAGAAAGTGTCCTGACCAGCTGCATCACGGTGTGGTTTGGTGCATGTACTGCATCATGCCGCAAGAGCCTCCAGCGCATCGTGAGAGCAGCTGAGAAGATCGTCGGCACCTCCTTGCCCTCACTGCAGGACTTACACAGCAAACGCCTCACTCGGAAAGCCCACTGCATGGCAGGTGATCCCACACACCCACTACACAGCCGCTTTAGACTGCTGCCATCAGGGAGGAGACTGAGGAGTCTCCAGGCTCGAACCAGCAGACTGAGAGACAGCTCTGTTCATCAGGCAGTCAGAATGCTAAACACTCTGCCTGCTCTGCCTCCCCTCCCATTTGAACTGCCTTAACACAAAAAACTTTCTCACACATTACCACTCAACACAAAGTTTTTAACACTGGACTCTGTGTCATCAAACGGGTTATTCACTAAACTCTCGGTCATGTGTTCATTCAGTTTGCACTACTTCTCATATTTGCACTAATGTTTGTATTACATTACTGCCTATAGTCATACTACTGTTTACATTCACTGTTTACATTTATTAATACGGTTTACATTTATTACTACTGCTTTACATTTATTACTACTGTTTACATTTACACTACTTTTATCTACACTACTGCTGATACATATACAGTATTCTCTGACTAGCCTTATCTAAGGATGCCAAATGTGCCTTATGTGCCTCACTGCATATGCCACTTTGCCTATATACCAACATCAAATACCTCATACATATACTGTGTACATTAACTTATATGCTGCTGTGCCACTCTTTGCAAATGTCAATGCTAGAACCTTCAGTTTATTTTATAGATATACTTTTTATACTTTTTATACTACTATGCAAAAACTCAGGACAGTATTACACTTTTATTATTTCATTTTATGCTTATGTTCATTGGGTGTTTGGTGTTTTAGGGGTGTTTGGTGTTTCAGTGTTGGTGTAAATTTTCATACTTTTATACTATTATGAAAAAACTCAGGACAGTGTTACACTTTTACTATTTTATGCTTATGTTTATTAAATGTTTTAGTGTTTAGTGTTTAGATGGTTACTGTTGCACCGAGGGACTGAGAGAAACGCAATTTCGGTCCTGTGTATGTCCTGTACATATTGCAGTTCTGACAATAAAGTTGACTTTGACTTTGACTATCACTCCTTCCCAGAGCTTTATTTGAGCTGGATCCTTCCTGAACAAGATCCAGGAACTCTCTCATTTTGACCCCTTCTGTTCCGGCAACTCTTTAATTGGATTTGCCAACTCCACCCCTAAAAGTTCAAAGTCATTGCACATTTTTATTTTGATTAATTATTAAGAATTCAACACGAGGAGATGTTGCCCTTAGCCAGGCAAACTCAGTCTGTGGATCCAAAAAAGCTAAGTCTGGTCCTCTGGACATTCAAAAAACAAAACAAATCAAAGCAAAAAAACTGTAGAAATGTTTCCTCTTTCGTCCGAAAGACTTCCTCAGTCTGAGCAGCTGTGTTCAGCTCAGTCTGTGGATGTTTCAGAGCACGCGCAGTGCTCCTTCAAGGAGGAGGAGAGGAGCTAGGGGTGAGTGAGGACGGAGGGATGGTCACATTTACGCACTATCTGTGCAAACTCTCTCCTCCTTCTCTCCAAATATTGTCCCTACAGCAGCGCTGCACACTGAAAAACACCCCTTCTCACCTCCTTTCAGACCCCGAAACAGAAATGATCATTTATTCAACAGAATAATAAATACCCAGCTAACATTGAACATTCAGACAATGTCCTCTGAACGTTGTCATCAACATCCTCTGAACGTTTGCAGAAAACGTTCACTGAACGTCCAAATGAAACTCCATAAAACGTTCAGACAACATCGCCCAAAAATTCAGAAACTGTCCCCCGAATGTTCAGACAACGTCCCCTGAATGTTCAGAAACTGTCCCCTGAATATTCAGACAACATCCCCTGAATGTTCAGAAACTGTCCCCCAAATGTTCAGAAACGGTCCCCTGAATGTTCAGAAACTGCCCACCGATTCTACAGTACTAACATTAAAAATAACAGAGGTGAAAGTTATGATAAAAGAATCAGTTTATTACACATAAAGGCATCAGTATCATAATATAAAACAAATCCGTATATGAATAAAAAAAATGCTGGCATCAGTAGTATTAAAATAGGCACAAAAATAATATGTACATGAATAAAAAATGCATAAAAGGTATTAACAACGGTAAAAAAGGAATCTGTACATGAATAAAAAATTCATAAAAAGAATCAGTATTAAAAAAGCATAAAAGGAATTTCTATGAAGCATAAAAGCAATCTGTACATGAATAAAAAAAGGCATAAAAAAGGCATCTGTGGACTATTATTGCTAGTATCACTCAGCCCTCTGTGAATAGCAAACAACCATCAGAGTGCTAACGATCCGTCGTTAGGCTGATGGTCCTCCTTGATCATGTGAGCAGCTGGTTTCGGCTGTCATCAGCCAACTGGTTGATCAACTGTGAGAGGGTGCTATTTATAAGACTGAGCTGAATACAGCATCTCAGACTGAGGAAGTCTTTCGGACGAAAGACGAAACGTTTCTACAATTTTTTTTTAATGTCCAGAGGACAAGACTTAGCCTTTTTAGAAGAAGAAATCTTATTTTATCTGCCCCTTTTTCAAAAACAAAACAAGTTCAAACAATCAATTCAAACAATAATCTTCTATAAGTAACAGAGCAAAAAGCTAACCTAATACTGGTTATTTAAGTTACAGAATTTAATGCATTCCTGTATTATTTGTTCCTATTTTTGGTATAAATATCAAACGATGCAAAAAATTTGATACAATAAGGAACCTAAAATTATTGTTTTAAATAAATGTTCCATTTGTTTACATTGTTGTTTATTCTTTTCAGCTTGTCAGTTACAAAACTGAAACTAAATTTATGACCATTTTAATAGAAAAATCGTTTCTGAATCAAAAATCGTTTCTGAATCGAAAAATCCATTTTGAATCGATTCGTGACACCAAAAATCGGAATTGAATTGATTCTCCAGACACTGAGAGATTCGCACCCCTAAAAGATACCATCCAATGTTTTGTCCTCAAAGTATGTATTGAGAACAATTCTCAGTTACTACTACACCTGAATGTGGCTTAATATCTATAAAAGTTGTTTCTAATTTTCTGTTGCTGCTGTTATCTGTGTGGAATTGGGCTTACTCTAAAATTTAATAAATTGTAGATGTGAATCTAATGGTTGCATTTAAAAAGTTTGATTGAAATCTTTTCATGAGATTTTGTGCTAACAAAAAGACAGTATAGGTTATGCACAATAATTTAGCAGATTATAAACAGGAGATTAATCTCAGCTACCACATCAAATTTTAGCTCAATGTCTGTAAAACTGACCAAGTTGTAGTCCTTTATTGTCATACTTTGCTGCGAAAAATCCTCTTCAATGAAGTTGACTACTAATTCATCAGTTGTGAAAGTCAATCCAATGTTGACCTCCTAAAAACTTCTTTAAAATTTGTTCAGTGATGCATGAGATTATTTGCTGTTGCTAGAAACAAGCACATACACATGCGCGCGCATACATACTGTACATGGGCACAGACATAGTCACTTTGCTGTGTGATAATAGCAGTCAGCATCCCTTACCCTGCCACTTGCTTAGCTTCTTGAGGGCTTTCCTTTGGTGTGACTGTTTACTACTATTCCAGTATCACTGATGATACTTTTTAAAACACCACTGATGAATAAACAACAAAATGTATACTTAAATCTAAATTTAGGTAAATACAGTAAATAGATTTCCAGTACAAAGACATAGGTTGCAACATGCAATGAAAAACACAATTGAACTTTATTATCACGTTGCTGGTTCTCAGATGGAAAGTAGGACTCAGGATGCAGATCCAGTGTAAACTCAAAGCGTCTTTCTTTAACTAAATCTTTAGATTCACAGAGTGGAGTGTAACTTTGTCTAATGCTGACCACCACTGATCATGTACATAACACACATAATGACCCCAAAAGTGACATAGAAAATCGAAAGACTTATAAAGGCTGGAAACTAATTAACACACCAGAAAACACAGTCAGAGTCAGAGTACTTTTATTAACATTGCACAAGTTTGCACCAGTACAGCATGAATATGTACGCACAGTCATCCTGAAGGGGACTACGTGTGTGAAGCTACTGCTATCAGGACACCATATGAGACATCAAAAGATACATCACATTTTGTCTTTAAGCGCGGCCTCTCCCATCCGTATCGGGATGAAGGTCACAGGTGTGAAAAAGGAAGAACCATGAGGGTAATAGTGCTATTACAAAAAAGATATATCACATTTTGTCTTTTAGGACACCATATGAGACATCAAAAAACTCTACCAGCAAGCACACATTTAAGACAAATCACATTTGCATTTTGAGGTCTAAGCGGTGAGATTTGTCCATGAGCCTCATTCAGATTCAGCCACAGTTCTGTGATGTTTTACAGCCAGCTGCTTTCCTGATAAGCGCACACAGAAAGTTCTCCGGGGAGGGGTGGGGTGGGTGGCGACAGATGCAGTTGGATCCCTCGGTCACGCATGACCCAGGAGAAATTTGTGCGCCTCATTCAGATTCAGCCATAGTTCTGTGATGTTTTCAGCCAGCTGTCCTGGAAGCGCTCACATCCCAAGGCTGTTTGTAGCCAGATTAGATAAGCCTTGGTTCTTCTTTTCTTCAGACAGACAGTTTACTTTTCCTGTAGCCTTGAGTGTCTATATGGGCACAATCCAATTGTCTCAAATTCCGATAGAACAGTGCTCCACGAAGCCAAACAGTAAAGCTTTTCCATCATAAATCAAATTATATACATCGTCCACAGATAGGACTGACAGACACTTGACCTTTCACTCGCCTCCAGAATCCATCACGTAACTGCCAGGGTACGTCTGTGACGGGCAGCTGGCTCTCCCAGACCATGACTCTTTGTAGAAAAAAATATCTTGTCAATAGAGTTGATCGCCCATTATCCAAATCCATAATCACTTTGTGTTCGAGAGATGAGTGCCGAGGAACTGCAGACAAAACGGGCCACGCAGGGAGAGGAAAGAGGGAGAGGAAAGGCAAGAAGCAGCCGCTTGCGACCAGTGCAAGGCAAAAAAAAAAAAGTAGTAATAATCAACTGAGGACAGAAGTTGGAACTAAAGTAAAACTAGACTGAAATTAACCTTGAAACAAGACTACAAACATGAGTAAAGAAATTACACATAGTGACATTTACAACTGTAACTGAAAGTTATGCACCATAACTCATGTTCCCTGAAGGAAGGGAACGAGGTGCAACATAGATGCTATGGGAAATTGCGCTCCAAGTGATTACCTGAAGGAATACAATCAAGCCTTTACAGCAGGGGCGTCAGCGTCACGCCAGAGACCCCGCCCTCTGGGTATTTAAGGTGCTGGTGCCCATCCTACTTCCTCCAAAATGCACTTCACCGAGCTTTCAGCATTGAAAAGGGCCAAGTATGTTGTATCTCGTTCCCTTCCTTCATGAAACATGAGTTATGGTGCATAACTTTCAGTTCCCTTATCAGTCAGTCAGTCGGTGCAACATAGATGCTATGGGAACGTAATTCACTTACGTCCTTGAAATGCTCAGTAAAATGCATCCTAGTGTGAACATCCGCCTTTATTCAATAGGCATCTCAAGGCCGCTCTCTACTGTGTTTTAGAAAGGACAGCCTGAGTGACATCCCACGCAGTAAGGTCCAAACTGTAATGCTTTGCAAACGTATTTGTAGAGCTACAATTTGCAGCCGCACATATGTCTGCCACTGGTACACCCTTGAAAAGTGACCACGAGGTGGCCAGGCCCCGAGTGGAGTGGGCATGCACTCCAGAGGTCACCTGTTGACCTTTGCTAGTGTACGCCCTTTTTATGGGCTCAGTAACCCAGTGTGAGAGGCGTTACTTTGATAGGGCCTTGCCAGTAGCTGGTGTCGCAAAGCACAAAAACAGTTGATTTGTTTTCCTCCATTCAGTTGTTCTCTGCATGTAAGCGCTTAAAACCCTCACGGGGCAGAGAGCCTTCAGCCTTTTCTGTTCCTGAGTGAGGACAGGAGCAGGAGGAAAAGAAGAGAGATCAAAGTCCAGACTTCTGGGGTTCAGAGTCAAGACCTTAGGGATATACGTAGGATTAGGCTTTAGGATGACCTTTGACCCATCAGGGGAAAACCTGGTACACATTGGATGCATGGACAGAGCATGGAGGTCACCCACACGTTTTGCCGAGCACAGGGCCAACAGCAGAGCGGTCTTATAAGATACTAGATCTATCTTAATATCGCTCATTGGTTCGAATGGGGCATCCCAGAGAGCCCCCAAGACCAGACTAAGATCCCATCCAGGGTTCAAGATCCTGCTGGGGGGTTTCTTCCTTAGCACGCCCTTCATAAATCTTATTATGAGCGGGTGCACGCCAGGTGTCCTGCTCCCCCAGCCCTCGTGGCAAGCTGAAATAGCTGATAAAAACACCTTGATCGTTGAGAAAGAACAACCTTTCTCCAACAGGTCTTGAAGAAAGGTGAGGAGGTGGACCAAGTCACATGAATAAGAAATAATATTTCTTTCCATGCACCAAGCTTAAAAAAATACGCCATTTCCGGGTGTGGAGAAACTGTGTTGACACAGCTCGGGCGTTTTGAATGGTATTTACCACGTTCTCGTGCAGGCCTGAGGCCACTAGTTTGTTCCTCTCAGCCACCAAGCTGAGATTTACCACAGTTCTCAGCATAAGCGGTGAGGCTGTTCCTTCTGGTGACGTAGCGGGTCCCTGGAGAGGAACAGGTGGCGGAACCAGTTCCTCCTCGAGGGCCCTGATTTCTGTGGCTCCTTGAGGGCCAACCAAGTTAGGGAGAGGGCCCTCCTGCAGATGTACCTCCATACCTCTCTGATCGAGAGTGTTGGAAGACAGAAGCAAACTGCTGTCATTATTGGGCCAAAGCAGAACAGAATGCCTGTTTTTCCTCTTTTTGTGGGGAGTCATGGTTCGGAGTGGGTGTAGGCTCTGGATACGAGCAGACCTCCTGACTCCAGCCCGCTTCATGGTTGGGTCTGGTACACTGGCCTCCGGCCTCATCAGTGCCCTGGGGCCTGATGAACCTCCAGGGGGCTGTGTTTCACCTGATGGGGGGGTGTCGTTTGAGAGTAGAACTGATTCAGTACAGCGAGCGTGTTCACACGCTGCAGGATCATTGCTTGAGCAGGGCATGTCGCCCACTGAGGATAAGGGGACAGTTTCAGCAGGCGGATGTGAAGCTGTCCAAAATAGTTCTCTGTGTTGAGCAGTTTTTTTGTTTGGCTGGTGACAGACAGTCCATTCCCCTTCTGTTAAAGGGAAGAGGAAATCTGATTTAGCCCTGATGCCATTTCTGCTCTGCATTGAGTGTTTACACATACTGCAGTGTCATCACCACTTCCTTTGTGAACGGGTGACACTGGGGCAGGCGCGTGAGGTCGGGCTCGCCGTCCTACCAGTCTTTTTCGGAAGTCTTGTCTTTCGCTTTCCTTTCTCCGGAGGCATGTCTGAGATAAGGCGAGCGAGTCCTTCCAATATCCTTTTTTTTTAATGTCTCCTCCGTCGCGTCGCTTTCGCTGGCTAACCTACTACGAAATTTGCAGAGGTAGCGATGTGACACAGTTTAGTGCCGTCGAGCGAAGCAGTCTGCGGAAAAAGGAGAAGAAAAAACTTTGGGGTTAGATAAAATGTGCCGGACTAGCTTTCGCTAGCCCGGCAGTACGCAGGAAGAATTCTCTGTATGCCCTGTGTAGGAAGCAAGCTCACCTCTGGTCGAGCGATGAAGCACAGAGAAGTTCCGCGAAGAGAGTTCAGGTTTAAGTGAGGTGAAGGGCAATAAGAGGAAGTAGGATGGGCGTCAGCACCTTAAATACCCAGAGGGCGGGGTCTCTGGCGTGACGCTGACGCCCCTGCCGTAAAGGCGCGATTGTATTCCTTCAGGTAATCGTGCGGAGCACAATTTACCATAGCATCTATGTTGCACCGAGTGACTGACTGATAAGGGAACTAGCTTTAAGCTTTATTTTTTTTAGCTTCTTCCTAATTCAGGAGGGGATATACAGTACCCCATTGGCTTTTTTTGTTAGGCCTAAAAATACTTAAAAATTGGGCATTGGTAGGATGAGGTGGCATGGTGTATCAGTTGGTAGAGCTGTTGCTCAACAGTGAAAAGGTCACCAGAATGCCAGCTGAGACGTTGCTGGGTGGAGTTTGCATGTTCTCTCTGTGCATGTGTGGGTTTTCTCTGGATACTCCAGTTTCCTTCCACAGACTAAAAACATGTTAGACTGATTGGTAACTCAGAATTGTCCCTAGGTGTAAGTGAGAGAGTGGATGGTTGTTTGTCTCGTTCGTCTCTGTGTCCCTGTGATTGACTGGAGACCTGTCCTGGTGTCCCTTCTTGTACATTGACTGCTGGATTTGGGCACCTGTGACCCCGCGACCTGAGAAGGAAGAAGAGGCTAAAGATAATGGATGGATAGACATTGCTAAGATGAAATGTTGCTACTTTGTTAGAAGTCTAAGTTTTCCCCACCTTAATCGCCCCCCTCCCCCTCCTTGTTCCATCACTGTACTTCATTCATGGCTCTATGATGAAAAGAAAAAAGCTGCCACTGAAGAAAGACGTGCCTCTCTATAATTGAAATCCATTCTCATTAAAAGACCAGCAGGTGGTATATGGAGAATATTGCCATTTATTAAAGGTTCACTTCACTAATAGAAAGTTACACATAAAACAACCCCCCCCACATGACCTCGGTTTTTCTGTGTGATCACATAGCAAAAAGCCGTCACTTTGTATAAATTGAGGCAAGTGTCTTGTGACATATTTACAACTCTGTATAACCACAACTTTAAAACATTAATAAATTCATAATTTAAAAAAATATATATAATTGAAAAGAAAGTAGTAAAATATATATTAATAAATAAAAAGTACTGATTTGTCCCATAGAGAAAGTATGCACATATATAATTTTACACATGGAAAAAACAAATAATTAAGCCCTGTTTAGTTTTATTGAGCAAAAAGAAGAAGTGTCCAGTGTCACATACTCTGGCAGGCATATTAAAAAAGTTCATATTTCGTCTGCACCAGAACAGTTTTGTTTTTGTCTTGGTTTGTTTGATTAGTTTTCAGCACATACCAAGTCAAATAAAAAAATAAATAAAAAAATGTAACAATTACATACATAAAAAGTATATGTTAAAAATCTGTGACATTTTTAAATGTCACAAATAACCTCGTAGTCTAAAAAAGCTAAGTCTGGTCCTCTGGACATTCAAAAAACAAAACAAAGCAAAAATATTGTAGAAACATTTCGTCTTTCGTCCGAAACCTTGTAACTTGTAGATTTTTCTCTTTTCATGCTAAGAGAACACTGCTTAAAAATAAAGAAAAATACAACAAAATATGAAATGCAGTTGTAGTGGACCTACCCAGGGTCAAACTAAGGTTTTTGAACTGTTCCAGAGATGACCTTTACTGACCTCTCAGTAAAGCAAGACACTTACTACAAATCATTCCATTAGCTGTAATCTGAGTCACATAGTCACCAAAAGAGACTATTTCTATCTTTGATTTTATTCTAATGTAATCAAAAGAATAACTTTTGTCATTTTCATGATATATGTTATATGCTGTTATTCTTTTAATATGTAGTATTACTGTGTTGCTTGACCAAATGAAAGTGTCTACTCAAAATATCTATGACAAAGTTGAATGAGGTGTCAGATTGACTTGCTCAGGAGTTGTTTTTGTTGAGTTCAGCTGAAACTCTCGGTAGCGTCGAGATGTCTCCTCTCTTTCAGACACTTTTCCAAAACATTCCTCTTTGTTATCTAAGCAGACTTGCTGTCAACCTTGAGTTTTTCACTTCACGTTTTCACACTCCTCTGGGCCCACGGACCAATGAGGAAAGTGTGTTCTAATCTCAACATTTTTGAGTAAAAGCGTTTGTTTGCAAGAAACGCCAGAGTTTGGAAGGAACGAGAAAGTTCCTGTTGAGTTTCTGGGAGCTTCAAAGACATGAAGACGTCCCAAAGAGCTGAATGAATGCCTGTCACCCGCCAAGGACAGTCATTCGGCTAAGGACTAAATAACAGGCTGTTATGAGTCCACTTCGAACGAGCGCAAGCTCAAAACTTTGTTTATTCCTTCCTGGAATAAGTTTATCTTGAAGTCAGAGGCCAGGAGCTGACATATTCTCTGATGACCAAGCGGAAACCAGGAGACGTTGAAACGTGAACTAGAACCAGTTTTGGACGTGCTGGGACTAAAGGACTCTGCGCATCTGAAGGCTGGTGTCATTTCTTTATCAGACTCGTCGTCGAAAGGTAAAGAGCTGTTTACAAAACGTACCTGGATTTTAGCAGAAGTCGGATGGAAGTGTCACTTTTGGTATCATGCTCAAGATAATTTCCTTTAAACCATCTCCCATCTTCCTCCTATCTTTTTCCCTCAATTCTAAGCTGGAAACTATTTTAAGCTAAAGAGCCCACAGACTAAATATGTTCAACATCCAGTATTGAAGTCTGTTGTGTTAAATTTAAGTGTGCTGACGTATTAAATTGAAAGAAAGTGAAATCATGTCAATCAAGTGTAATGGTGTTAATTTAGTTGATTTATTTTAAATAAATGGTAGTGTCGCCTGGCATACCAACTAAGTTAACGTCTTTGTCACTTAATGGCCTTGTTTATTTATCCATCATAAAGATCACAGAAATATTGGGTAAACTGAAAAAGAAAAGAATCCGTGAAATTACTATTCAATCTGAATAAGTAAATTAATTAAGGATAAAGAGGTCAGCTTAATACTGACCCCTGTTAAAATCCTTTAGTTACATCTGGGTGGCACTATATGTGTTTAAAGACACAATATATGGTCTCCCTCATGTTTCCTTCATCTGGTGGCCGTACGAGTTTTTCTGAAAGTTTATTGATAAATCTGTGATCTCTCATGAACTTGAAACGTTATGTTGGCATGATTGTTCCAATTTTTGGACTCTGAAGGTGATAATTTTTGGCTGGAGTGTTCAAGACAGGCAGATTCTGCATGTTTTTATCATTTGAAGCTGAGAGATTGTTATTGTTCAACTCCTTAACACGCTGTGGGAAGCTTTAGGTGAAGTTTTGCCAGCCCGTGGTCTGTGGGGGGGTTCTGGTTCCGTTCGGTCCAGTTCACGCACAGACTCCGGTACAAAGCTTTGTTGACCGCCGAGTCAAAAGCCTGAAAGCTGTAATTAACATCTAAAAGATCGCTGTGCTGGTATTTTACATATTAGAGCAGGTCGAAAAAGCATATTACTGTTAGAACGTTGTCGGCTGGGTTCTGTCAGACCCGTTTCCTGCTCCATTAAAAAGTGGACCGGAACCGACCTTTAAGTGGCTCCGAGCGAGTCCGTGTTTGTTCTGCAGCTGCAGTGCTGGGTTACTGAGCGTAGCTAAGTCGTGCCTGTTTTAATTGTGATTGCCACGTTTCAGAATTTTGGGAAGTTAATTTGAAGCGTTTGAGTTGTTTTAAGGGTCTGTAAAGTTGCGTTCTATTGTGCTAATAGGTAGCGTTAAAGGCTACGTGTACACGTTTGTTTATGAGCTGTGATTGGATAAACGAGAGCTGTGAGCTGTCAATCACTCGTGGCGAGCGCTGATTCGCTGTAGTGGGAACGCACGCCGTTGCGACCAACCCACTTTGTCGTCATTTCCGGCACTGCCGTGGTCGAAGGTAAGAAAACTTCATTCACCATGAACGCTTGGGAATGAACTACAAACGCTGTGATTGATTGGTTGACGTCACGTATCTGTTTAGCGAGCTCCGCCTCGCTCAACGGAAGCTGGTGACGCGCTGCGTCGTCCCGCCTGTTTGTGTCGTCATTTCCAGGTGCACTTCGGGCAACAAGCAGTTCACACTCAAACGGAGATTTCACTGAGAGTTTAAAAACTCATTTAAAGCCATCTAAACTGTCTAACAACATAGATTTGTCTCTGACAAGAACGTGGTTCGAGCGTTTATCACTGATACACTAGAAACTAACTCTGAAAAGGTTGTTTTTAGTTTAAATACTGAATAAACAAAATCAGTCTCCTCGTGATATCATTAAGTCTCGAAGCTGCCCCCTGTTGGTTAAAAGACGTTGACAGATGAGTTTTCTCAAAAACATCATAAAAAAGTCAGCATTTTTATGGTGAATTACCAGCTTTTAATTTTGTTCTGTACACAAACAATAGCTCCTGTTTATTTTAAATAAAATATTTAGAATAACAGAGGTACAGACAAACATTTTTGCTTATTTTAAATACAAAAGAATTTAAAATAACAAACAAAAGTACAGTTTTCACTCCAGATAACTGAAAAAAAATTCCTTTCTCTTCCTTCTCTCTGACACATCATCTTCCAGTTATCCTGTGTACATTTAAACTTTCCTGTTTATTTCAAATAGTGAAAAGTTTAGAGTAACGAATACAGAGCATCTTTTATTTTTATTTTCACTGAAAATCCAGATAAAAGATGGCAGGCACAGAGGGTGAGACCCCTGACACCACTGATACGGGGCAGCCTGTGCCAACTGAAGGCCACGACCCGACCAAAGCAGATTGGATCGAACATGCCTTATTTTCACTCACAGGGTCCATCACAAACTATCATGAAGAGACACAGTTGATGGAGGAAGCAGATGTGGACAGAGCATTAAAAACTGTAACAGCTGGAACCACAACGGCTGAAAAGAAAGCAGACAGAGATAAACGTTTGGCTAAATTAAGCCTTCTGTTAAAGGCCAAGCTAGACTTTGAAACTGCTGTACGCCGGGCTGTCTCTACATCATGTTTAACAGCACAAATGGAGGTTGCCACTTTACAGCAGGAGGTAAAGAGTTTAACACAGTCGAGTATTGGCAGCGCTGAACAAGCGCGTAGTCTCTACGAAGAATGCACAGTGTTAAAAAGGGATTTGTGTGGTGGAGAAGGATAAGTATTACCATCAATACAAGTCGATTCAGGCGGATTGTGGGGAGGCACGGGACGCGCTGGACAAATGCACGGACACCCTGGAATCATTATCACTACGGTACACAAGGCTGCAAGATGATTATAGAAAATCACAAGAACAGCACATGATGTTACAACGTGAAAATGATGGGTTAAGAGTCCAACTGAACAGTTGTAGAATAGAGCGTGCATCAGCAATGAACAAACTCTTTGAAGAAGAGAGAAAATGTTTGGATCTCATGAGTAAACACCTTGAGAATCCACCGCCTCCGCCGCCCCCTCCCATACCTGATGACCCACTCCCTCCTCCACCGCCCCCGCCCATGCCCGATGCACTACTCCCTCCGCCACCCCCACCTCCACCTCAACAGACATTTGCTGGGACAACCCAATGGCAGGTACCTACGTACCCCATGTCTACAGGTGTACCTGGTGCGCAGACGGGTGGGTATATCACTATTAATGGCTCTCAATTCGCTGTCCCAATAGAACGACTCCATAAAATTTCCCAGTTCGTTCAACGTTTTGAGCCAGGGCAATATGGTTCGACTGAAACCGATACCTATCTGAAAGACATTGAGTTTAAACTGGCATGCTATCCGAACGCTACGGTTGACGATAAAATCAGTTTGATCAAACTCACCACAAACAGGAAAGTGCAGCACTTCATTGCGCGTCAACCAGTCGCAATTTTGAAGGATTACAAACTTTTCTGCGAAACTCTACTGCAAGAATATGCTCCTCGCATGGGAGACGTTGGCTACCAAGCCGCATTGAAAATCACTCAGGGGCAGAATGAACATCCAATCCCATATTATGACAGACTTTTCGAAGCCTTTTTTGGCGATCGGAATGAGCCAGGGATGGAGGATGAACGTGATTTTAAGTTTCTTTTTATGAACAATCTATATTCAGAGATTGGTTCAACGGCCAACCTCATGGCCGACTACAGAGAAAAAACCATGCGTGAATTAAAGGAGTGCGCTATACGTGTTTTTGAAACATACAAGCGACACAAGAAACCCGTTGAAGTGTATCCAGGTGAAAAGGTCAAATACCAAACGCTAGACCTTGAAGGAGCAAGAGCGCCAGCTCACTCTTTTAAGGAAGGCGAGAATAAACAAAATTTCCAACCTGACAGACCGCAAAATGAAGGTGTCCGCTGGAACAAAGACCAAAAGGGGTCCAGAGACCCTAAGTGGTACAGGCCGCATCAAGAGGAAGAACCCCATCATCAAAAAAGGGGGGCGTTCCAAAAGAAAAAGAAATATGGGTCCCAAGGTGACTCATATGAAAGAGGGTGGTCCCAGAGGGGACCCCCGAGCAATGCGCCAGCTCCTGCACCTCAAACTGAACAGTCTGGGGCGAGGAAAAACCCACAGAAGTTCCAGAAAAAAGGCCCTAAACCTCTGTCCTCAGAAGAGATGGAGAACATACGTCGGTTGTTAGAAAGTTTGAAAAAAACAAACAAGGAAAACAAACCTGGAGTAATGTGTAGCACTATCATTGATAGTGACTCAGAACACACAAATAACAGCAATGCCACAATTGCTGACAGTCACCAAGATACTGATGGTCAGGATGCTGACAATCAGGGTACAGACAGTCAACAAGACGTTGATTGTAACCATGACATCATTGTTACAGAGTCCGAGAGCCCCTCATCAGAAAAAGGGGGGGAAAGCTCACTCACCAAAGACAATGACTCGTCACAGACCGATCACTCAGACCCATGTGTGACTGCACTACCAGTACAGGTGAATGAAAATCACACAGACAATGGTAGACGTAACAAACGTCGGAAAAAACCTGATAGGTTCCTGTGTAACATTATCAGGAAGGGGCCCGCTAAGAAGGCTTACCTGTCAATCACTTTAGAAGGGGTCCTCACAGAAGAGGCCCTCCTGGATGGTGGGGCTGACATAACCATTATGTCTCCCACACTGTTGAAGGAGCTACGGATAGCCGCTAGCGGTGTTGACAGGGAAATACCCCTCAAAGAATGTGCTGTAGTATTGCAGGGACTCTCAGAGACGAGAACAACCCTAACAGCTATAGCCATGGTTCATATGCAGATTGGTGAAATGACGCTATACCACCCGGTACACGTGTCCGCCGTTGACTCATTCCCATTTTTGGTCGGCCAAGACTTTATAAACCGCTTCGACGCGATTATAGATTATGGCGATCAGACAATGTGGACCAGAGTGAGCCAACCACTGCCAATCGATATGCCTACACAAGGTGACACTGACTGTCTAACAGCAGGTACCGCGGAAGGCACAAAGGGATCCTCCAACGAGAGCACAATCCCGGTAAGTGAACCTTCAGCAACAGGTGAGGCAGAAAAGGCCCAACGAGAGAGCCTCCTCTGCGAGCTGAAACAGTCGGCACTCACTGAACACTACCTACCACAGGTAGTCAAAGGTGTTGAGATCCAAGGATCCCACACCGATGATGCTGTTCTGTCTCCTTGGACGGAGAAATCAGCGATCAGCCAAGCTTTCTATGGAACCTTGGTTAAAAAACAGTTGGGTCTAGAAATGAACAAAAAGGCTTTCCGCTTTTCGTCAGACCCCAACGATAAACAGGTAATGACCGCAAAAGGGATCATTGACCTGAAACTGCTCTGGAACCAACGAGAACTGGATCACCCGTTCCTCGTGGTCCCGAACTTACCACATGCAACCTACATAGGCTCCGACATTTTGGTAAGATTAGGTGTCCGAGTGGACATCAACAACAATGTACTGTGGTCACTAGACACAGCCACAAGTGACTCTCCTGTGCTAACCACAGAGAACCTTAAGGCTGGACAGACCATTCCAGAGGTCTGCCAGATTGCTAACAGCCATAACACTGCGGTACCACCTCAGGTTATGAACAAGCCGGTGATGTGTCACATCATGAAAGGACAAGCTATTAGCACAAAACAGGCATACTTTCAACCATCTCCTATGTTTTTCAACTTAGGACTGTCCATGGAGGCCACATGCCAAGTGACCCTCGACTGCAGAACCACGACTGTTGCTGTGTGCAACACAAGCACAGAAGAGGTACTGATCCCAAAAAACACACAGCTAGGATGGTTGATCTCTACTGATTTTCATGATTTTGAGCTAAGCATTCCATTTCTGGGAGGACTCCCAGAAAACTTGATCCCAAATCAACACACGGGGCAAGTCTTGTTCACGAAACCAACACAGGCCATAGCTCTTTTCTCCCCCACTGAGTCCGACCAGGACACTGTCCGCAGGTTCGGTTTCAACAAAGGAGACAGTCTATGCCCCCAAACTTACAGTGCACTACCTGTTGACAGGTTTTACGACACTGAAGGGGACTCACTGGAGCTCCCCAAAGAACAAGAACCCCTCTCAGTTGCTTCACAGATTGACCAGGTGGTCGCCCAAGCCGACGCCCTGAAAACTGATGAAGAAAGGGACAAACTTCGCAAAGTTCTTCTAAAATATGAGAAATCATTCTCAACTGACTCGATGGATTGTGGGTTGACCACGCTCCACACAGTGAGCATCCCAACCCCGCCTAATGCTCCCCCTGCATTTGTCAGACAGTACAAGATTCCTCTGGCAGCACATCAACCTATCAGAGAAATCATTAATGACCTGTTAGAAAAAGGTATCATCCGATACTGTAACAGCACTTACTCTGCGCCTTTATGGCCGGTGTTAAAACCAAATGGTAAGTGGAGACTCACTATAGACTACAGAAAGCTAAACAAACAAGTTCCCTTATCCAGATGGCCTATGACGCAACTCCAACAGGAACTGCCCAAGGTCACCAATGGTAAGTACTTCTCGACCCTCGACGTCGCCTCTGGTTTTTGGACCATCCCTGTGCGCGCCGAGGATCAGTACAAACTAGCTTTCACTTTTGGTGGCCGTCAATACACCTTTAACAGGTGTCCCTTTGGCTACGCTAACTCACCTGCAGAGTTCAACATCTTCTTGAACAAAGCATGTCCAGACGCCCATGAGCGTGGGACACTGATCTACGTGGACGATGTCCTTTTGAGGCAGCCAACACTGGACTCACATTTGGCTGAGATCGACCACGTTCTGAATCAACTAACAACTGCTGGTGCTAAGATATCACTGTCAAAATGCCAATGGTGCAGAACCAAAGTGGACTACGTTGGCCTACTCGTAGGTCCAGACGGAGTACAACCACAGCTGACTCGCACCCAAGGCCTCGACAATCTCAAAGTCCCCACCAATCTCAAAGAACTACAAAGTTTTCTGGGCGTGTGTAACTACTCGAACCAATTCATCGAAAACTATGCGGACCTTGCGAAACCACTGACTGAACTCCTTAAAAAAGACGTACCATTTGTTTGGACTGACAAACAGCAACAGGCAATGGACGCTCTTATAAACAGGATCAAGTCAGCCCCTTGTTTAGTCTACCCAGACTACAACAAAGAGTTTTACTTGGAAGTGGGCTTCTCAGCTCATTGCATAAGTGCAGGTCTGTACCAGATACACGACAGAGACAAACGTGTAGTAGCCTACGCCAGCAAAACGATGGCAGGCCCCGAGTTGAGATTCTCAGACTGTGAGAAAGCTTTACTGACCACAGTGTGGGCAGTTAAACATTTCTCCAGCTACATTGGTGGACAGAAAATCATTGTGGAAACACAACACCAGCCAGTGACTTTTCTTAACAGTGAACGCATCAGAGATGGTGTGGTGACAAACTCACGTGTTGCAACGTGGCTCATGGCGCTTCAAAGTTTTAACCTAGACATACGTTATGGTCAAAACAAGAAGTCTCATCTGGGGACGGACTTGGCAATCTGCCAGAAGTGTACACAAGATGTACCAGCCACCCAGCCGCCGGTTGAGGTAAAACCCCCAGTAACTGTAGACCCAAATCACCACTTCTTTGATGACAATATCTGCAAAGATATGACAACATTGTACGTGGATGGATCTTCATTCCTCCGCGACAAAATCTGCAGAGCAGGTGTTGGAGGAGTTCTCCTCCAAGACCAAGAGCAGATAACTTTCAGCTACAAATTAGGATCTCAGACTTCTCAGTACGCTGAGATTGCAGGAATCCTAATAGCTCTCCAGATGGTAGTAGAACGCTCCATCAAGACGCTAGTCATCTGCACTGACTCTAACTATGCTCGTTTGAGTTTCGCTTGTCACCTCGCTGTGTGGAAACAGAACGGTTTCCTAACAAGCGACAGAAAAGTGGTCAAACACAAAGAGCTTTTCATAGCGTGTGATCACTTGGTGACATCTCACGACTTACAGATCTACTGGAAGAAAGTTCCAGGACATTCTAGAGTCCCAGGCGATGACAAGTACTACAATGACATTGCAGATTCCTTAGCCAAAGAAGGAGCCGACGAAGGTCCTCTATGGTCCTTCGACCCCTCCTGGTTAATCAAGACTCTGCCAACACAACCTTCAGTCAGGGTTATGGCAGTCACACGTGCCCAGGCCGCAGCCAGACCTGCTGACAACGCAGTCTCTGTACGACCTGCACTGACTGACCCAGACATCATCCAACTACAGAAGTCGGATCCTGCTATCAACTCCATGATACTGTACCTGACTGATCCAGACAAAAACACTCCGTCTAAAGACGAACTGGATTCCGATCCAGACCTTAAAGTCCTTTACCAGCTGCGCAAACAGCTAAAACTAATCAAAGGCATCCTAACTTTCGCTCATGGACCAACGTCCTCACCTGTGTTCGTGGTTCCCCATGACCAAAGGGGGGTGATGTTAGTTCATGCCCATGATCTCCCGTCCGCAGGACACAAAGGAGATAAAGCCACGCTGACGGCATTAAAACAAATTGCCTATTGGCCTGGAATGAAAAAGGATGTCAAGGACTACATTGAAGGGTGCGTGGTCTGTGGCCAGTTTCAGCCAACCAGACCACTTCACAGAGCACCACTGCAAAGCAGAGGCATTGCATTCCCATGGTCTGACCTCCAGATCGACTGGGTTGGACCACTCACTAAGAGCTCTAGAGGAAATAAATATTTTCTCACGGTAACCTGTGCATTCACCAAATGGGTAGAATGCCTACCAGCTCCTAACGACACAGCACAAACCACTGCTATGTTGTTAATGAATCATATATTCTCAAGGTTTGGACTTCCCCTTCGGGTGAACTCAGACCAAGGTACACACTTCACAGGTGAAGTGATGAAAGAACTGTGGAAGACGCTAGGCGTCAAGGCCAACTTTCATGTCGGCTACCACCCACAGGCTTCAGGCCAAGTAGAGAGAGCAAACAGAACTGTGGTGAGTATTTTGAAGAAATACGTGGCTGCAAACCACAAGGACTGGGACGTGAAACTCCCTCTGGTCCTCATGGCCATAAGAGCCACTCCACACACATCAACTGGCATCTCTCCCTTCGAGATGATGACCGGTCGACAAATGACTCTCCCTCTACACCTGTTGTACCAACCAGGCGACGCCGCCATGGCGACAGCCTACACCACACAACAATACATGAAAGATTTGAATGTACACCTCAGAAACACTTTTGCTTTCGCCCAGAAAAACCTGGAAAAATCCGCTGAAGGACGCAAGGCGTACTACGACCAAAAGGCCTCTCACAATGAACTCCAAGTGGGAGACAGAGTCTGGTACTATACGTTCGCCCCAGCAACCGGGAAAGGAGGGTCCGAGACCGGAACTCTCGCCCGCAAACTAATGCCCAGGTGGACTGGACCTCATCTGATAACAGACAAAGTGTCCTCAGTCGTCTACGAAATCAAAATCAGCAAAGGCCGCAAAGAGCCAATTGCTAAATGGGTACATCGAAATCAGATCAAACCTTACAAGGCGTTCAATGACTCCACAAAAGACAAAGATCTCACAAACACACCGACTTCATGGGATAATAAGGTCGTCCAAACACAAGTTAGTAAATAAACTAATCAGGTTTAAACTACCATATTTCCCACCCTATAAGTCGCATTGTCCAATTTGAACTTAGAAACGCTAAGCCTAAAACCCACAACAAAAAACTAACCTTAACAACCGTTTAAATCCACGAGATTTAATTTGACCTCGGTCATAAAGTTGAGACCTGTTTTTCTTGTGTGTTGCACTTTGGAATCTGACGACAAGAGTGTGTCGAAGCAGTGAAACGTTGTTTCCTTGTTGTTTAGTCATTACTGTTGTCATTAGTTGAGATATTGTTTTGGTTCTGAACACTCCCAGCCAAAAAGGTTTTGTATTAACATTGGTTAATGAATGATATGGATTTAACTATGCCAACATGCAGTTCGTTTTGTTAAATCTCAATCGTCGAAGAGTCAATGTAGTTTAAAGCTACTCAAGGTACCATAAACTACACTGGTCTCACAATTTCTAAATTGAACCGATTCGATCGTTTCTATTCTAGATTGTCTATTCATTTTGATGAGTCTCGCCATAGACTTCAAAATTTATTAGGAATACCAAATCCTACGTCGTTCGTCTAAAAGACAACAGACATTTAGATCAAACTATATTTCATTTTTATTTTAGTTTAACCTAAACTAAGTAATGAATGGAGGAATAGTTTGGAATTAGAGGCCTTCGTTACAGAAGCCCTCCAAAATTTTATAGGTACAAATCCCTATATCTAATTTTACAGAATTGATCCACCCCTTAATTGGTAATTGTAGCTGATCTAAACCATGATAGCTTACATACCAGGTGCATATAGGTAGGGCCTAATGTAAAATCCCAATCATAAGCCCACCTAAAAAACCACATAATTGCATGACACATAGAACCAGAGTGGCACTGACTGGAAACCAACCAGCCAACAACCTTCGATGTGGGGACCTGCAGCTCCAACGCTTGGTCTTCAACCTTCGTCCAAGGGTCGCCTCCTCTGCGTCAATCGAGGGATTCCCTCTACATGCTGATTATGAAAACAATTGTTGCTGATCAATCGCCAACTCTAATCGATATGGAATTATCGTTGTGGAATTACCGCTGTGGATTATAAGACTTTGTTTTCCAAAGGATCACAGACTTTGTTTTCCAAGAGTTAACAGACTCAGTTTTCCAAGGGATTACAAGCTTTCCGCTATGGGATTACCTACAAACAGTATGGAATTTCCAAAAACATTATGGGATTATAATTTTGATTTTTCTTTTCCACTTACTGGATTACTTCAAGATCAAAGACAGTTCAAGGTTTCCTTTCGTGTTGGA
>JBBPBX010053552.1:0-20799 GCA_038048925.1 Garcialebias charrua | reverse complement strand
AGCCCAGTCTCATCAGCGGTTCTACAAGTACTGGGTCTACCTGTTCCTCTCTCCACCGCTCCTCACCTGCATCATCTCATCATTGAAACCAGGACCTCAACTCTCTGGTTCTTTCTCATGAAAACTACAAGTAAGACAATTCCAATTACTTCAAGATTCAAGCATCAAAACAACAAGATTGGATACTCATCTCTACTCCCTTCTCTTCCAGCTTTTTCCCTCCAACTGCACCTGTAAATAAAGAACACTTATTTTTGTATTCCTGGTTGTTGTGTACTCTTTCTCGGTCTGCCATTTCGGGGTCCTACAAACGACACCATGATAAAAGGAAAGACTTAAACCTAATCAAAAATAAACAAGGTGTCCGCCTCAAACAGAACCTGGAAGTTGGTTCCATAAGAGAAGAGCCTGATAACTGAAAGCTCTACCTCCCATTCTGCTTTTGGAAACTCTAGGAACCACAAGTAAACCTGCAGTCTGAGATTGAAGTGCTCGGATAGGAAAATATAGAACAATATCTCAAATATAAGATGGAACTAGGATGTTGAGAGCTTTGTACTTTGTACTTTGTAGGATTTTGAATTTAATTCTGGACTTGACAGGGGGCCAGTCAAGGGCGGAGTGGCCATCGGGAGATTCGGGAGTTTTCCCGATGGGCCGCGTCATGAATGGGCCGATAGGCGCACGGGGAAAATGACGACGGTTGAATAAATCTGCTCAAAATCGACTTGTCCCTGACTTTAGGCTGCAGGCTGTAGCCTCTTAAAGGGAGGGAGTGCTGTTCACTTTAAGAGACTGCAGCCTGCAGCCTCTTAAAGCGCTGATCCCTTTAAGAGACTGCGCCGCACTGGGCTGGCAGCTTGGGAGCTACCATTTGATAAAAAACACCCCTGAAAGTTCACCGTTGGTTGAGTCCAACCCAGCAGCGAAGCACGTATTTTCCAAAACATCAGCTGATGGAGCAGCGCGGAGTCCAAACTGCTAATTAGCAATAAAAATGGATAGGAAGGGGCCGTGGAGCTGAAAAAGTCAGGTTGAAGAAAAGAAAGGCGTTACAGGAGGAAGCTGCCAAATGTGCAAAGCTTACAGACATTTTTTCAAAGAGACAGAAGAAGCAACAGGTAATATAAATTAAAAACTAGCATAATAAATTAAGCTAATGTCACAACGTTGTACTATGTCACTAAACATGCATGAAAGTCAAGTGGGACCTAAACTGACAGCCTGAGCCTAATTAGAAATAAAAGCAGAAATATATAAATTGACCAATAAATAAATAAACGTCAAAGGACAATTTAAATTAAAAGATAACTTTATCTCATACCCTGATGCATGCTCAATAATCCAGGTAGAAAAATCTAAAAAAGCTAAGTCTGGTCCTCTGGACATTTTTTGCTTTGTTTTGTTTTGTTTCTTGAATGTCCAGAGGACCAGACTTAGCTTTTTTAGAACTTTATCTCATGTTTTAAAAATTAATTGACCATCATGTTTTTTTTCCAGCTTAGTTCCAACAAATTATATATTTTAATTCATAATTTTACATTTTACTGTGCTTAAAATACCGGTAGGCCTATATATTTTTTTGTTTTTACTTTTACTCTTAGATGACTTGTGTTATGTAATTAAATGTAATTATTTTTTTAATTTTCCACACAAGTCCTTATTTACGTAATGAGGCAGAAATGCATGAGGTGAAGTGAAAACAGGAGACAGAAAAATGTTAAAGCAACACATTTAATAGACAAATAAAAATAAACTCATGCATATGCATACATATTGCAACCAATGCCAAACTTGTCTCTGATTTTGCTTGTCTTGACCCTAAAAACTTTTCAGAGATGAGGCTTAAAGGACTCAAGAGCTCAGCACTTCAAGCAACAAGCAAAAATCTGCTTAGATTTGATGAGAGAGCCACAGTGAGTACTTTACACACAGAGCTGTCCAGTCTTGGGATAGGCTGAAAAAGTCCCCTCTGGAAGAGTCCACTGTCAAGATGGTACTGAGATGGAACAGGGTTGAACCAGAGATTGAACTTGAAAGCAGGGCTTGTTCTTCTTGCAGAAACTGTGTTATCTGTGTTTACCTTATATTGACACAGTATAACCTTTTCACAGATGCCTATATAGGGCTGGCATACAAATATTTGTTGTCTCATGTTGCATGTGAAAGCTTCTCTACTCTCAAGTTCATCAAGAATAGACTATGAAGCACACTTAACCAGGAGCATTTGGAGGCATTTATGCTGATGTCCACAGAGAAAGAACTTCTTATGTCCATTGACAATGACAAAGTAACACATATGGTGGCAGAAACTAGTGCACTTCTTAGGCGCTTACTGATGCTGTAGATCACATGTCAAACTCGAGGCCCATGGGCCAAATCTGGTCTCATTGACATTTTATCTGGCCTCAAATTTAATATTTTGAATGTAAAATAGTTTTATGGTTTATCTTTTTGTCACTGTATTTAGTGCAAACTTCTCATGACAGCTGGCCAACGTTCAAGCCAACAAAATTACGTTTTGAGTTTTTCAGTAATCTTTGAGTCTGATATGGAAAGAGCAACAAAGAATTGACTTATCATTTTCTGTTTTTTAAGTCAACTAATTTAGTTTTTTTCCCACCTGATTTGCTGAATTGTAACAAAATGTAACTAAAAATTATAACCAAAAAAAAGTTGTTGATTGTATTGCAATTAAAAAAATATTATAGGCTACATTTTTGCCAAATATTTTTAAAATGTGAAAAAATGGGCCACTCTTGGCCATTAAACTCCCGGGCTGAAAAGTTGTCCCACTCCGCCCCTGGGGCCAGTGGAGAGAAGCTAATACGGGAAATCTATGATCACTCCTACTAACTCCAATTAAGACTCTGGCAGTATGCTGGTGAAGATTCTCAGTCGTCCAGGACATGATGAAATCAAAAAAGGCGTTCAATACAGGATCAACTGGACTTTATTTGTTGCAGAAAACGTTTCGACTTCTGTCCAGAAGTCTTTGAATTGAAAAAGACTTCTGGCCAGAAGTCAAAACGTTTTCTGCAACAAATAAAGTCCAGTTGATCCTGTATTGAACACCTTTTTTTGACTCTGGCAGTAGCATTTTGGATCAACTCAAGATTTTTCTAAGATAATTTTGGAAACCCAGATAACAAACCATTGCAATAGTCCAGCTTAGATGTGACAAATGCATGAACCAGTTTTTCTGCATTATTTTTAGACATGTTTCTAATTTTAGCGATATTATGCAAATGGAAGAAGGCAGTTCTGGTACAGTGAGGATTACATAAAGATATGCTGTAGAGAGGAAACTGTCTGTCAATCACACTGACATTCAAGAAAAAAGTTGACAATTTTTTTCTTTGCTTTTTCCTCTCTGCCATGCAACTAACACAATCATATTTTAGATATTACCGGAAAATATACATGCAATTAAATGTCCAGAATTCCTTGAATAAATGCAAATTGTCCACAATCAAAGTTTTACACTCAAATAGTTTTATGTTTGTAGCTTATTTAATCAAATCTAGAGAATAAAATTGAGACATTGTGATATGTCATGCTCAAATTTTGTGAACATGAATAAGTTTTGGACAATTTTCAGTTACTCCAAATCCAATTTTAAATCAATATTTTCAAAGTTATCAGAGTTATAGCATTTTTTGGTTTTCTACGATCATTTTGCTGTAACAGTCTTCTTGAATTGTATGAGTCCAAAAAGGTAAATAGTATTAGATCTCAATCCACTGATAACTTTTTGAAAGTTTCATTAAATGCTGTTCAGTGATTCCTAATGGTCAAATTTACACAGACATACATTCACAGAGAAAAAAAAGGCTATGTTTCATTTTTATCTTTGGCTGCAGACAATAATGAGCCGGTGAAAAAAGGTCCTGCCATTAAACAGTTAAGTTAAACTTCAGACTAACCTTTATATCAGCCACACTCTTTAGCCTTTTCTTTTGTAGTTATACAATCAAACAAAGTTATTTTCTCTCTAATATTTTCTTTATTCATACCTAATCTAAAAAATGCTTTCCCTTTGGGACAGTCATATCCTTCAAGCATTTGCAACTTTCTGTGTTCCCAAACAGCCGCTGCTTCTGTTATTAGCTTTATTAAGTCACTAGTACAACATTTAGGCTTGTGTGTTGAGCGTCGTTTACACAGACTGGTGTCAGTAAGCTCAACGATTTATGCATCGTGTGACAGCCTGCATTTTTCTGCTTTCACATAAAACCCACGATTACCCTGCAGAGTCTGAGAGCTTTACCTGTCTGCATGACGCCAGCCTATTTATCAGAGGTTGTATGTTTTTTGTAGAGCTGTGCTTCAAAGAGATTAGAATAATACCTACAAAGAATATCTATTGATAGTGTAATTGTATGAGTTCAGTAAACAAGATGTAATGCCACTCAGACGTGCACAATCTGTGCTTTGGCAGGTTTGTCTCTGAAGAGGAAGAATTGTGACAATAGACATAAGCATTGCTTTATTTTCTTTATCTATTTAGCTTTTATTTACCCTTCTAAATTAGCGACAACAAACCTTCTGTAATTTTCCTACTTCAGCCAAGAAAAGTGCCACCCTGCAAGCCCCAAATGCAGTTCACACCAGCTTTATAGAGTCCCAACAGTACTGGTAAAAAAATTCAAACAACAGAAGTGTAGGTCTACTTTATGTTTTTTTTCTTCCCTTTTAATAATAATGACATAACATTTACACAATTTTCCCTCTATCTTAATACTACTCAAGGTAATGTCATGAAGATACATAAAATAAAGTAATAAACAAAAGCAATATTTGCCTTATTTCTAAGGTTGATGTGCCCTTTCATTGCGACAGAGACATCCTCAGTATTAACTGATATTTAAATTTCTAAATGGGCATTATTGTCATTTGTAGAGTTCATGTATCTCTGGGTTTTGTTTATGAGTGAGGGTCAATGGAGCGTGAGATTGACAGATGGATTGGGGCAGTGTCTGCAGTATTGCGGACTCTGTGCCAGTCTGTTGTGGTGAAGAGGGAGCTGAGCTGTAAGGCAAAGTTCTCTGTTTACCAGTAGGTCTAGATTGCTACCCTATGGCCACAGACTCTGGGTAGTTACTGAAAGAATGAGATTGCGGATACAGGCAGTTGAAATGAGTTTCCTCTGCAGGGTAGCTGGACTCTTCCTTAGAGATAGGGTGAGAAGTTCAGTTATCAGGAGAGACTTGGAGTATAATTGCTGCTCCTCTACATCGAGAGGAGCCAGTTGAGGTGGGTTGGGCATCCGGTAAGAATGCTCTCTGGGTGCTTCCCTAGGGAGATACTTCGAGCATGTCGTATGGGGAAGACCCAGGACATGCAGGACATGTCTCTCGGCTGGCCTGGGAATGCCTTGGAGTCCGTGCAGAAGATCTAGAAGAGGTGGCTGTTGAAAGAGATGTCTGGACCGCCCTGTTACCCCCATGACTCGACCTCGGAACAAGCAGAAGATAATGGATGGATGGATGTTGTTTTTATCTGCCACTATCAGTAAGTGCTGAATCAACGACGTTCTTTTGCTCAGTGGATTTGTTGGAGTGTGTTTTGGTTGGATTGGAGAAAGTTGAAACAAGGTGGGGGCAGCACAGTGGCACAGTTGGTAGAACTGTCACCTCTCAGTCAGAAGATTGCCAGATTGAATCCTGGGCAGGAATTTTTCTGGGTGGGTCTTTTCTACCTGGATTACTGAACATGCATCAGGATACTTTCTGGGTGGAGTTTGAGTGCTTTCTCTGTGCATTTGTGGGTTTTCTCCATGTGCTCCATTTTCCTCCCACAGACCAAAAACATGCATGTTAGTCTGGTTGGTAACTCTAGAGTGAGAGAGTGAATGGTTGTCTCATTTGTCTCTGTGTCCCTGTCATGGACTGGAGACATGTCCAGGGTGTTCCCCGTCTTTCAAACAGTGACTGCTGGATATGGGCACCAATGGCCCCCGTGACCCGAAAAGGAAGTGGGTAAAGAAAATGGATGGATGGGTAGATGAAACAAGATGAGTGCAAAATGTGGTACAAGATAAGTCTTACAGGTACTTTGTAATTTTTTTCTGATGAACATTCCAAGGGAGCCTGTTCACCCTTGTGGCGGTGATGATGAGCTGTTTGAGGTGGAGCAGAATGACAAAGAAAGCAACAGGAGTAATTCTTTCCCGCCACAAGTCGGTGAGGCAGGAGAAGGCTGAACAAAGGCTGGCTACCCCGACATGGACAACTTGCCATCAATAGTCAACTCCTGTTTATATCAAAGTATTCCAGAGAGTCAAATGTGAGGCCACCATGCAACACAACAGTGACTGTGTTTAATTCATATTAAGGTCTGGTTCTCCATTTTTATTATTTTTTTAATTTGGCTGCTCCCATCTTCATATCACCATTGTGAGTGAACACACACGAGGATTTGGCAAGTATTTTTACACCTTTTTTCTACTGCACCTCACATGTGTGGAGCAGAAGCTATCCAAGGCACTATAAGGGGGAGCAGATGGTGGTGATGTTGCGGGTGGAACTGAGGGCCTTGCTCAAGGGCCCAGAGTGTAGCAAACAAAGATGGGGGTAGGTGTTTCATGTTTCCTACCCCCATTTTGATGTTACAGTCAGAGGAATTGAACAGGAGATATGTCCGATCAAAGGCTCACCTTCTCTATGCACCACTCTGCCTTAATTTTAAGATCTGATAAGGACAATAATTATCATTACCTGACAAATGGAACTTAAAGAGTCTTAACTGTATACAGTAAGGATGTATGATGATATTGGCATGGTATTGTATCGGCCGATATTAGCGATAAAGCTAAATATCGGATATCTGCCATTCCATCAAAATAACTCACCAATAAAAAAGGCGCTGTTTTTATATGACAATGCAATGACAAGGATTCCTGCACATAACATAATTCATGGAGATTTGAGTTGATCATTATGATTGTATAACCACATATTGGTTTTCTGTTTGGTAAACATTAATTTAAGAAACTGTCAAGTAATATAGAAAGTATGTTAATGCACTCCTACTTGTGCACTTTTCACTTGTCGCTTGTGAACAGGTTGAGTTTAGATCTGTGATAATTTACAAGTTTGCACTGTTCGAGTGTTGTCATTGTGTTAGTAATTAATACATTTGTCATTAAACTTAATCCAAGTTGAAGTGTTACATAATTTTCAGCCCCCTTTTGGCATCTGCATTTGTTATCAGGCCAAATTGACAAAGACCATGCAGAACAATGTAGTATTTTAATTCCACAGCAGAGAAAGCTATGTAGTATCTGTACTGTAAGTAAGTCTAGGAAAAATATCGGTATTGGTATCAGTTATTGGCCAAATAAGTTTTAACATATTGGCATATCGGATATCAGCCAAAATCCCAATATCGTGCATCCCTAGTATACAGCATGTTTGCATTATTTGCCTCAGACATGTTTTACGTATTTTTATTTTTGAGATAAAACAGTACTGAATAAATTTGTCTTCAAACAACAAAAAGTTCTCCTGGTTATGATCTGACTTTCGTTTTCTTTTAAATAAGTTTTTCCATCCAGGCACGGCCTAAGAACTGGCTCATTTAATAAAACAGACTGTTGTATTAGATTAGATTGCCAATAAAAAATAATGCGGCACTGGCGGGGCCGTAGCTCTGTCATTTTAGCATGAATTGCAACGTGGAGATGTTGACAAAAGCCAGTTTGCAAGGTCACTTGTCACAAGGAATTTAAGGGAAACTCAAAGTGATTAATTTGACCTCAAGTGTTGGTGGAGGGACAAACAGGCATGCAGTACTCTGAGCCTCTGCTGTTAAACCACAAACTGCAGAGCTGATTAGAACATGATTCATTGATTATTGGCTACAGAAAACTATTCAGCTGTTATTTCATATTATTTATATTCTGGATTATTGGATTGACTGAACAGATTAGATGAACATCTTAAATCCTCAAGGTGACCATTTATTAAACAAGCAATTTATAAACAACAATTTATTTATTTATTTAGAAAATTATAGATAAACTAAGTATTCTAAGTTAATTTGTGGTATATCTGTCTCTGAAAGAGTAGAGCAACATTAAGACCAAACTCCACTAATTCTACTTATTTTTACTTCGTCCTACACTCAGTCTGATCCTCCTTTTAATGTGAACAAAGTGGAGTTTTGCGCTTGGCTCTTGTTTCGCTCGCCTCCCTGTCCATTTTAGGAAAGTGTGGGCACTGTTCATCAAGGAAACTGTGAGCATTCATCAGGCGACCAATTATTCCTTTATTCTTGCATTTCTCTCCCTCTCATTTGATTTCCATCAGTGGAGACTTGTTCTCCCGCTCTCTGTCCCTGCCTTAATTAGCGTCCAAGCAGACAAAAAAAAAAAGGGAAAAGTTTCCACAATGAAGCAAAGAGGAGGGAGATTCCAATTTGGAGTACAGCTAAACCTAATTCATATTTTCAGGGCTTACATTAAAAACTTCAATCTTAACAATTAGGTGTAGATTCAAACTGTTTGTGTGCAGCTTAATTAGACAAAAATATCAGGGATGGGATTTGAAAGGACTTATGTGTATGTACTTGTATTACATCTGAATCACAGTAAGCCTGATCATTTAAATAGCATGAACTTTCTTGAAGCTAAAGAACATTTTATATATTAACAGTTTGAAACTAATGTGCCTTTTTTAAAAGAAAAATAAAAAGCTAATAGTGTGAATGTCTGTGAATCATTCACACTATTGTGATCCATTTTCTTTCAAATGTTTTTTTTTGTGTTCATGTTTCTTGTTCCACAGTTTTTGTGCTATATCAACAAATCATATATCAGAAACGTCAGAAGGACAATCCTGGTATGACTTTTGGTATTGGAGGCTTTTTAAAATATTTAGCCTTTTCTGCCTTTTCCTCATAGAAAATGAACTGAGCTCATTTTACATCCTTTAATCTTTCGATCTGTTTACAACATTTTACTGCTCCTTTCATATTTTGTTCTGGTTAAGCTTCTTTCAGCTCCTGTTTGCCAATTTAAACTGTTTTCAGCAATTTTCAGCCATTTCTTCAGCTGTTGTGCTCTTTTCAGATTCTTTCTGCTACTACAAATTGAGTCAGTCAGAGTCAGAGATTATTTATTGTCATTCGCACCACATGTGGTACATGTGATGAAACAAGATTATGTACACATGATCTCAGTTACATCCAACAATAAAAAGTAAAAGAAAAACAGTAATAACATCTAGGATATGAACTAAGAAAAACATCAACTAAAAACACACTAGGCACTAATAGCTTAAAAACTTCACTTCGCACAGCAGCACGAACATGAGTCTGTATCAGCAAATGAGCACGAATGAACACAGCAACATGAAACAGATCAGCAGCAACATGATGTGATATTTCACAGTGATTATTCTGGTTAGAAATTTTTGAGTCTAACAGCCTCAGGGTAGAAGCTGTTCCTCAGTCTAGTGGTTCTACACTTAATGCTCCTCAACCTCCTTCCTGAGGGGAGTGGGGCAAAAAGTGTGTGTGCTGGGTGAGTGGGGTCCTTCATGATGCAGGTGGCTCTCTTCCTGCATCTGGAGGTGTAAATGTCTGTGATGGTGGGGAGACTGACTCCAACATCTTCTGTGCAGCCTTCACCACTCTCTGCAGAGCTTTTCTTTCTGCAGCTGTGCAGCCTCCATGCCACACGTTGATGCTGGAGCACAGGATGCTCTCCACTGCACACCTGTAGAAGGAGGTGAGGACTGAGCTTCTCAGACCAGCTCGTCTCAGCCGTCTGAGGAAGTAGAGTCTCTGATGACCTTTCTTGATCAGGCTGGTGGTGTTGTTGCTCCAGCTGAGGTTATCATTCATGTGTACACCCAAGTACTTGTAGCTGGAGACCACTTCCACTGCAGATCCTCTTATGTTCAGTGGGGTGTGGGTGTGTTTGTTCCTTCTGAAGTCCACAATCATCTCCTTTGTCTTCTTCACATTCATGTGAAGGTTATTCTCTTTGCACCAGCTCTCCAGGTGTTCCACCTCCTGTCTGTAGCTGGACTCATCATTAGCCGTGTTTCCATCAAGGTTTCTAGATGCGCATTTTGAAGTATCGCAGCAGAAAAGCTTAATGGAAACGGCAAAATCCGAATTTACTTCCTCAAATTCGCCAAAAAGTTTATACGCTCGCTTGAGGTGGTTTTTGGGATCTTCGAAAATGAGCAGATGCGCAAAACGACAGATGGAAACAGATTTTCCGACTCAGTTCTGCCGTAGCGAACATTCACGTCACGTGACGTTCAGCTGTTTCCGCTCCGGACAACATGTAACATCGCTAAAACTAGTTGGCATGACAGAATAAATACAACTTGCCCGATAGCAACACGTACCTGAAATATTCTCTCCATTTTGACGAGATGTGTGGCCGGGTTCTGTTTTCAACCGCTACTTCCTGTTTACTGTAGACATGCGCAGTGCTGACGTCTGACGTAATGACGCTGACGTCTGACGTAATGACGCTGACGTCTGACGTAATGACGCTGACGTCTGACGTAATGACGCTGACGTCTGACGTAATGACGCTGTGCGTGGCCCGGTAGATGCGCTTCAAGCCAGTTGATGGAAACACTTCTGCTTCGCATTAATTTGTATTTACATATTTGCAAGATTTCAAAAATTAGCTCAAAATTCGAAATGAAAATGGTTGGAAACACGGTTATTGTTTGTGATGCATCCCACCACCGCTGTATCATGCAAACTTTACAATATGACAGCCTGGATGGGTGGCTGTACAATCATATGTGAGCAGAGTGAACAGAAGAGGGCTCAACACACATCCTTGAAGAGAGCCAGTGCTGAGGGTTATGGTGGAGGAGGAGAAGTTGTGGATCCTCACTGACTGTGGTCTGTTTGTTAAAAAGTCTAGGACCCAGTTACAAATGGAGGGGCTTAGTCCAAGTGTGGATAGTTTGTCCATCAGGGTTTGGGGAATCATGGTGTTGAAGGCAGATGTGAAGTCAACAAAGAGCATACGGATGTATGAGTCCTTTTGTTCCAGGTGGGTGAGAGCAGTGTGGACCACAGAGGAGATGGCATTCTCTGTTCTCGCGGTATGCATACTGATGAGGGTCCTCGTTGATGGTTGTTTTGATGTGGGTCATGACCAGTTTTTCAAAGCTTTTAGTGACTATCGGGGTGAGGGCTACTGGTTGATAATCATTCAGACCAGTCACTGTGGAGCTTTTTGGGACTGGGATGATGGTGGCGGTCTTCAGGCAGATGGGAACTGTCTCCAGGACAAGTGAGGTGTGAAAGATGTCGGCCAGCACATCGCAGAGCTGATCGGCACATTCTTTCAACACTTTCCTGGGGATGTTGTCTGGGCCGGTTGCCTTGTGAGGGTTGATCCTCCTGAAACTACTCCTTACTCCTGCTGAGGTCACGCTGAGATGCTCTTCATTCGGAGGTGAGGTGAGTCTGGCGCTGGCTGGTCTGTTTGGGTCTTCAAAGCGTGCATAAAACTTGTTGAGGGCATCAGGCAGAGATGGGTCTTTGGGGCATTGTTTGCTCTTGCCTTTATAATCTGTTATGCACTTAATACCCCTCCACATGCTCCTTGGGTCTTGGGAGATGAATTGACCCTCGATCCTCTGTGCATAGGTGGCCTTGGCCCTCTTAATGCCAGCAACCAGCTCTTTTCTTGTGTGTGCTTCTTCTAAATTCTTTCAGCTAATTTCAGCTTGTAATGCTCCTTTCAGCTCATTTATACAAGTTTCAGCTTGTTCTACCATTTCAGCTACTATTTCACAGTTTTTATACTAATTTTAGCTTTTTCAGCTAATTCCACATTTTTTGCACTCCAACTTTTTCCAGACTAATTAAGCAAAAAATGTGCTCGCTCTACTTCCTTCTGGTAATTTAAGCTTCTTTCTGCCTTTTCAGCTACCTTTCAGCAGTTTTTTTGTGTGTGTGCTAATTTCAGCTTTTTTCTTGTGTTTTTTGTGTGCTAATTTACTAATTTTTGCGCTCATTTCTGCTTATTTATACCATATTTAGCAAATATGTGTTCTTTCTGATTTCTTCTGCTAACTTAGGCTTTGTTCTTCCATTTCAGCAACATTTCAGCATGTTTTTAGCTAATTTAATCAGTTTTCAGCAAGTTATTCAGCAATAAGCATTCATACTGCATTCTTGCAGGAAATGCAATTTCTCTATCATTTCTTTATCTCACTAGTTAATTGTTTACAAAAATATTATATATCATGCAATTCCAAGTTTTTTAGCACATCTCCCTAAACATGCCAAAAGGCTCAGCAGCCGTACTGGTTTTATTTGAAGCATGCAGTGAACGGGTGATTACAATCTCTATAGGAGACAAACCGATAATAGGATTGATTGACAGATCATAGGGCGTTGTTACGGGATGATTTATCTCCAAATGGCTCCTACGGGGTTCACATTGAGGGAAGACAAAGTCATTTTGTGCCTAATAAGCTAATGGATCCTAAATCCTTTTTTTTTTTTGCTTGGATATGAGCTGAGCACCATTACTCTAATGGGGATGCACAGACTAGAGATGGAGAGAATGGCAGTGAGCGTTATTCGAGTTAAATCCACTCTAACCTCAAACATGTGGAGGGTGGATTAGGACAGAGGATGTGGCGGATGCTGTGTTGTCTCTGCCTTTTCCTCAGAGGGATTAGATTGCATTAGTTGGAATTACAGCTATTTATATTTGATTAGAGATTAAGTCGTTTATGCTTTACTATTATTAACTAGCTGCATCTGTTTGAAAGCAGTTTTATAGGTTTAAATATTTAAAGTAAATCATTAAAAAACTTTTTTGTTTAGATTATAACCGATGATAGAAATATAGACTGATGGAAGGTGAGTCATTTTTGCAGGAAATTCAGCCTTCAGTGCTACAGAAGCTATTCTTTGTGTGTACTGAGATTTTGTCTCAAATGTTTTTTTAAAGATAGAAAAACTTTCTTGGATTGGGGACAAAAAGTTTTCTTTCATATTTATAGAAAACAATTTTGTCAAACAGAGAACAGCACTGCTGAAAAGAAACTTTGAGCATTTCTAAAAAACAAAACAAAAAAAAAAACAACAGATTTTGGGGTTTTTAAATCAATTCACACCACCAAGTTGAATGACTTGTCCAGCTCTGTGACGTTGAACAGCAGGTTTGTGAATGAAAGTGTAATTAATTCAGTAGGCGCTGTGCAACAGAAGTACTACTGATTAGCTAATTAGTGCCAGAGGCAAATTTTGACACCATTTTAAGCTTTTGTTGAGCGTGGTCAAGTTGTGAGCCTTTTCTTTAGTGACTGGTTTCAAAAAATGTAATCCTTTCTCCCAAGAAAATTGGTGTGGAGGTAATGTGAGACTGAAGATGAAAACGGACAGTAAAGAGTTGACAATTTCAGCTCAAATGCTGCTGGCTCACTTGTTGTAAACTGCTTTTTTTTTAAAAGTGCCACCACTGTCACGTTTCTGTTCACGAAGGACCATTGTTGTTTGGATTAAGATGTTATCACCCAAGACAAATGAAAATATTTTACCTAATTATTAACACAGAACGATGCTTACTTCAATATTTTTTTTACTTTTGGGTACTGCAACATTTGACCCATGCACCATTATAATTTTTTTTTTAATGTATTTCTTTTTTCAAAAGATTGTGTGTTGATTATAAAAACAAACAGGCCTCTGTAGGAGTCCTGCCTTCCCCTCCAGCAACCTCAAGCAGCAGCTAATCAGCTGATTAGCTACACCTGCTGCACCTGCCTCCTAGACCTTCACCTCCTGCTCTACTTAAACCACAACCAGACGTTCAGCCAACGCTCGAACATTGATTACCTTGGGTAATAATAATAATAATAATTTGTCACATTTGTCATCTGTGTGTAATGTTGTGACAGCCACAGATTCTTAGTTACTGACTCATCTGCACTAACCTGTTTGCCTTTTGCCCGTTTGTTCAGCTCCTGTTCCGTCCTGCTTGCCCGTCCGTCTCCAAGGCTGCGTCTGGTTGCCAATCCTGCACACCGAATCCATAACTAAGGACTCATTCAGGACATCTTCATCTCCCTTCATTCAAACTGTACTCACCCTCTGGACCCCTGTCATCTCTGGATTTCGCCCTCAGTGAATTCATTATCCAACGTCGCCTGCAAACATTCAACAGTAAGGACAAATACAACTTTAGTCACAATTATCAAAGAACCATCTGGATCACAGGATATTCACCGCCTCTCCTCTTCTCTCCCCACAGCCTACTCTAGTTCCAGCACTTGTAAATAAAATGTCACTTTTGTACTTGCTTGTCCTCGTGTTCTTTGGTCTGCCATTTGGGGTCAAAATATCTGTCATCATGTTAGAATGTTCGAGCCTACCAGACCCTCAAGGCCAGACCAAAGACAGTCAGAGGGACCAAGCAATATTAGCTCTACAGGCCCGGAGTGAACGTAACGAGCAAACTCTAACTAAACTTCTCACCCAACAGAGTGAACTTGGTAGCATGATACATGCTGTTGGACAACAAGTCGCCGCCATGACTACCAAAGGCCCCGAACCACTCCGTCCACCCGAACCAACTCCAGTTTCAGTCCCAGCATCAACATACAGACATGAACCTGATGTCAGACCTACCAAACTCTTTGGTGGAGACTCAAGCTGGTGGGTGGTTTCCTCCTCCAATGTGAGCTCGCGTTCAACCAAGCACCCATCAGGTATGGCTCCGACTCGTCCCGCATCTCCTATATTGTCTCTGCCCTGAAAGGCGACGCTCTGCAGTGGGCCACTGCTCATCTCCGCGCACGTTCTTTGTCCTCCCTGTCCTTCACAAACTTTATAAGAGACTTTAAACTAGCCTTCGATCACCCCTTGTTGCAAGAGGAAGTGCAACAAAGATTATTCACAGACAGGGTTCAAGATCTGTCGCCGAGTTCTCTATCCGTTTCCGGGTGATCGCGGAAGAGTCAGGCTGGGGAGAGATCGCACTAAAAAGTGCTTTCCGAAACACGCTTAATGACAACATTAAGGACCAAATCATCATACAAGAGCCTCCCCAGGATTTAGAAGATCTAATCTGTCTCGCAATTAGAATCGACACTCGAAACAGAGAACGTAAATTGGAAAGGGACTACAAATCCTGGAACCGTCCCTCAACCGGAAGTAGTTCCCCGACACCAGTCTTCCCCGAACCAGAGCCTATGCAGGTGGGTCGGGCAAAACTGTCCCCTGAGGAAAGACAACCGGAAGTAGTTCCCCGACACCAGTCTTCCCCGAACCAGAGCCTATGCAGGTGGGTCGGGCAAAACTGTCCCCTGAGGAAAGACAACGTAGATTATCTGCAAAAGAGTGTCTATATTGTGGAAAAAGTGGCCACTTTGTAAAAAACTGTCAGCTCCGTTTAAAAGGCCAGAACCACCAATAAATCAGGAGATATTGGTGGGTAGTTTAACTTCAACTCCTGATAATTTTCTGTCTCCCTGCTACTGTTTATTTTGAAAAAGATTATTTTTCCACTCAGGCTTTAATTGACTCTGGTGCAGAACAGAATTTGATTTCCTTGGATATTGTGAAGTTTCTTAACCTACCCATGCTTCCTTTAAACAGCTCTGTCAGTGTCAGAGGTCTCACTGGGCAGACCATCACCTCCATCTCCCACTGGACTCAAAACATTCACCTGGTGCTGTCAGGTAACCATCATGAGAAATGTGATTTTTTCATTTTTGATTCCCCTAAGCCCCAATTGATTTTAGGTTACCCATGGCTGCTAAAACACAACCCACAGATTAACTGGAAAAATAACATGATTGAACATTGGGGTGAGGCCTGTTTAGTCGATTGTTTACGTTCTGCCATCTCTTCTGGTTCTGTCTCACCCCCCAGTAAGGAAGAGATTGACCTTTCCAGAGTGCCCTCCGTATATCATGCGCTTGCCCCAGTTTTTAGTAAACAGAAAGCCATCTCCCTACCACCTCACAGACCTTATGATTGCCCCATAGATCTCCGTCCTGGTGCCCCTCTGCCGTCTAGCAGACTGTACAACCTGTCGGGCCCAGAGAGGGAGACGATGAGGCAATACATAGAGGAATCTTTACAGTTAGGTATTATCCGCCCATCTACTTCTCCCCTCGGTGCAGGGTTTTTCTTTGTTTCAAAGAAAGATAAGACTTTGAGACCCTGCATCGACTTCAGGGGACTTAACAACATCACTATTAAAAATAAGTATCCCCTTCCTCTAATTGACTCTGTGTTTGAACGGCTTCAGGACTCCAGAATGTTCACTAAACTTGATCTCCGCAACGCCTATCACTTAGTGAGAATTCGAGAAGGGGACGAATGGAAGACCGCCTTTAAGACACCCCTAGGACACTATGAGTACTTGGTCATGCCCTTTGGACTCACTAACGCCCCTGCCGTTTTTCAAAACTTAATCAATGATGTCCTGAGAGATTTCCTGGATGATTTTGTGTTTGTTTATCTTGATGATATTTTGATTTTTTTCTAAAGACCCCGCTCAGCACACCAGACATGTCAAAGCAGTTCTCCAAAGGCTTCTGGAGAACAAATTGTATGTGAAAGCTGAGAAATGTGAATTCTCTGTGCCTTCTGTGCCCTTTCTGGGATTCATTTTTGAAAAAGGACAGATTCGATCCGACCCAGAGAAGATAAAAGCGGTGGCAGAGTGGCCCACACCCCAGGACCGAAGACGGCTCCAACGGTTTCTGGGCTTTGCAAATTTCTACCGACGCTTCATCAAAAACTAGTCAGGTAGCCTCGCCATTAACACAACTCAATCTCTCCCATCCGTAAATTTGTCTGGTCCCCAGAGGTGGAGGCCGCTTTCCAGGAACTTAAGAGGCTCTTTTCGTCCACTCCATACTTTCCCATACGGACCCTCATCGTCAGTTCATCGTGGAGGTGGACGTGTCCGCTACAGGTGTGGGAGCGGTGCTCTCGCAGCGATCCCCTACGGATGGGAAGATCCACCCCTGCGCTTTCTTTTCTCTGCGTTTGTCCCCTGCCGAACGCAATTACGATGTGGGTAACAGAGAACTGTTGGCCATCAAGATGGCTCTTGAAGAATGGAGACACTGGTTGGAGGGGGCTGAATTACCATTTGTGATATGGACAGATCACAGGAATCTTACCTACATTCAGGGAGCAAAGAGGCTCAATGCCCGTCAAGCACGTTGGTCTCTATTTTTTGCACGCTTCAATTTCTCCATCTCATACATACCCGGTTCTCGTAACATTAAACCTGATGCTCTTTCCCGCCAGTTTTCCTCTTCAGAGACAGAATCACCGGAGACTATTCTGCCCCACTCCTGCACTGTGGCAGTCATGACCTTGGACATTGAGAGAGAAATCCTGGAGGCCCAGAAGACCGAACCAGACCCAGGTACTGGTCCCCCAGGGAGAAAGTATGTTCCCTCTGCAGCCATCAGCAAAGTCCTCCATTGGATCCATTCAGCCAAGTTTTCCTGTCATCCAGGTATGAGTTGCACCCTCTCTTTGACAAAAAGACATTTCTGGTGGCCTAACATGGAGAGGGATGTCAAGACAATACGTGTCTCCCTGCACCACTTCTGCGTGTAACAAGGCCACTAACAAACCCCTAGCAGGTCTCCTCCTTCCACTCCCTACGCCTGGGCGTCCGTGGTCCCACATAGCCCTGGACTTTGTCACCGGACTGCCTGTTTCTGAGGGTAATTCTGTTGTATGTACAATCATCGACCGTTTCTTCAAAGCCGCACACTTCATACCCCTAGTGAAACTACCCTTAGCATCCGAGACAGCACAGATCATGGTCAAACATGTTTTTCATCTGCATGGTATAACTCTTGATATTGTTTCCGACAGAGGCCCTCAATTAATCTCCCAAGTCTGGAAAGCCTTCTGTCAAGCCCTGGGTGCCGCCTCCAGCCTGACATATGGTTATCACCCTCAATCGATTGGACAAACTGAGAGGTGTAACCAAGAGCTCGAAGCCGCTTTGAGGTGTGTTATTGAACATAATCCTACCACCTGGAGCCAACACCTGCCTTGGGTTGAGTATGCTCATAATTCTCAAGTTTCGTCCGCCACTGGTTTGTCCCCGTTTGAGGCCTCTTTGGGATACACTCCGCCCTTATTTCCCTCACAAGAAACTGACATTTCTGTTCCCTCTGTCCAGCATCATCTCCGTCGGTGTCGCAGGATTTGGCGCCAGACCAGGGCAGCTCTTCTCAGGACGGCTGAACAAAACAAGCGGTTTGCTGACCGCCACCGTTCTTCTGCTCCCGATTACCAGGTGGGGCAGAAGGTTTGGTTGTCCACCAGAGACATTAAATTAAAGGACACTCCCAGGAAGCTGGCCCCCAGGTTCATTGGCCCCTTCCCGATTGTCAGGATCATTAATCCTGCTGCTGTCCGACTTCAACTGCCTTCCACCCTACGTATCCATCCCACGTTCCATGTCTCTCAGATTAAACCCGTCTCCACCAGCCCACTTCACCCTCCTGCCGACCCTCCTCCTCCGCCTCGTTTCATCAACAATGATCCTGTCTACTCCGTCCGGCGACTGCTGGACGTGCGTCGCAGGGGTCGAGAACTCCAGTACCTGGTGGATTGGGAGGGCTATGGCCCCGAGGAGCGTTTGTGGGTTCCCCGCTCCTTCATTCTGGACCCCTCCCTTATCTCTTCTCTTTACAGGGACCACCCGGACAGGAGATCGCCTAGAGGCGATGCTAGAGGAGGGGGTACTGTAGGAGTCCTGCCTTCCCCTCAAGCAACAGCTAATCAGCTGATTAGCTACACCTGCACCTGCCTCCTAGACCTTCACCTCCTGCTCTACTTAAACCACAACCAGACGTTCAGCCAATGCTCGAACATTGATTACCTTGGGTAATGTTGTGACAGCCACAGATTCTTAGTTACTGACTCATCTGCACTAACCTGTTTGCCTTTTGCCCGTTTGTTCAGCTCTTGTTCCGTCCTGCTTGCCCGCCCGTCTCCAAGGTTGCGTCTGGTTGCCAATCCTGCACACCGAATCCATAACTAAGGACTCATTCAGGACATCTTCATCTCCTTTCATTCAAACTGTACTCACCCACTGGACCCCTGTCATCTCTGGATTTCTCCCTTAGTGAATTCATTATCCAACGTCGCCTGCAAATATTCAACAGTAAGGACAAATACAACTTTAGTCACAATTATCAAAGAACCATCTGGATCACAGGATATTCTCCGCCTCTCCTCTTCTCTCCCTACAGCCTACTCCAGTTCCAGCACTTGTAAATAAAATATCACTTTTGTACTTGCTTGTCCTCGTGTTCTTTTGTCTGCCATTTGGGGTCAAAATATCTGTCATCATGTTAGCCTCAATGTAAAGTTTTCACCAGTAAACTGCTACGTGTCCAGCTCATGTATCCAAAAGCAGCAACCTCTGATTGGACACGGTCCGTCAAAAGCTGGCTGTCTGTCCAGCTTGCTCCTACAAGTTTTGTAGCATCCACAGCTGCTGGAAACTGCGTAAACAGCACCAAGTTCCTGGGAGTGCACGTCTCAAAGGACCTGTCCTGGAGCAGGAACACTGCAGCACTGGCCAAGAAGGCTCACCAGCGCCTCTACTTTCTCCGCAAGCTGAAAAGGGCTGGAGCTTCAACCTCCATCATGTGCACCTTCTACAGGGGAGCCATAGAAAGTGTCCTGACAAGCTGCATCACGGTGTGGTTTGGTGCATGCACTGCATCCTGCCGCAAGAGCCTCCAGCGCATCGTGAAAGCAGCTGAGAAGATCGTCGGCACCTCCTTGCCCTCACTGCAGGACTTACACAGCAAACGCCTCACTCGGAAAGCCCACTGCATGGCAGGTGATCCCACACACCCACTACACAGCCGCTTTAGACTGCTGCCATCAGGGAGGAGACTGAGGAGTCTCCAGGCTCGAACCAGCAGACTGAGAGACAGCTCTGTTCATCAGGCAGTCAGAATGCTAAACACTCTGCCTGCTCTGCCTCCCCTCCCATTTGAACTGCCTTAACACAAAAAACTTTCTCACACATTACCACTCAACACAAAGTTTTTAACACTGGACTCTGTGTCATCAAACGGGTTATTCACTAAACTCTCGGTCATGTGCTCATTCAGTTTGCACTACTTCTCATATTTGCACTAATGTTTGTATTACATTACTGCCTATAGTCATACTACTGTTTACATTCACTGTTTACATTTATTAATACTGTTTACATTTATTACTACTGCTTTACATTTATTATTACTGTTTACATTTACACTACTTTTATCTACACTACTGCAGATACATATACAGCATTCTCTGACTAGCCTTATCTAAGGATGCCAAATGTGCCTTATGTGCCTTACTTCATATGCCACTTTGCCTATATACCAACATCAACTACCTCATACATATACATGTACTGTGTACATTAACTCATATGCTGCTGTGCCACTCTTTGCAAATGTCAACGCTAGAAACTTCAGTTTATTTTATAGATATACGTTTTATACTTTTTATACTATTTCATTTTATGCTTATGTTCATTGGGTGTTTGGTGTTTTAGGGGTGTTTGGTGTTTCAGTGTTGGTGTAAATTTTCATACTTTTATACTATTATGAAAAAACTCAGGACAGTGTTACACTTTTTTTACTATTTTATGCTTATGTGTATTAAATGTTTTAGTGTTTAGTGTTTAGATGGTTACTGTTGCACCGAGGGACTGAGAGAAACGCAATTTCGGTCCTGTGTATGTCCTGTACATATTGCAGTTCTGACAATAAAGTTGACTTTGACTTTGACTTTGAC
>JBBPBX010053551.1:0-23803 GCA_038048925.1 Garcialebias charrua | reverse complement strand
AAAACACTCTATTTTCATCTATAAACTACTTTTGAGTGCATAAAAATGATCGGAAACGTGTGTTTATATGCTTAACTTGCTAACTGTAGTGAAAAAACACATGAAAACTCAGTATTTTTTTCGTTTTTTCCAAAAATTCGCAACCCGGAAGTCCGCTCGTAAATTTCGCCAGCGCACCTAAAAACACTCTATTTTCATCTAAAAACTACTTTTGAGTGCATAAAAATGATCGGAAACGTGTGTTTATATGCTTAACTTGCTAACTGTAGTGGAAAAACACATGAAAACTCAGTATTTTTTTCGTTTTTTCCAAAAATTCGCAACCCGGAAGTCCGCTCGGAAGTCCGCTCGTAAATTTCGCCAGCGCACCTAAAAACACTCTATTTTCATCTAAAAACTACTTTTGAGTGCATAAAAATGATCGGAAACGTGTGTTTATATGCTTAACTAGCTAACTGAAGTGAAAAAACACATGAAAACTCGGTATTTTTTTCGTTTTTTCCAAAAATGTGCAGCTCGTAAGTCTGGGACCTCGCAGATCAGAGCGCTCGTAAATCGGGGACTACCTGTATATATATATATATATATATATATATATATATATATATATATATATATATATAATCCATCCATCCATCCATTTTCTTCCTCTTATCCGGGGTCGGGTCGCGGGGGTAGCAGCCTAAGTAGGGAGGCCCAGACTTCCCTCTCCCCAGCCACTTGGAGCAGCTCCTCCGGGGGAATCCCAAGGCGTTCCCAGGCCAGCCGAGAAACATAGTCCCTCCAGCGTGTCCTGGGTCTTCCTCTGGGTCTCCTCCCAGTGGGACATGCCCGGAACACCTCACCAGGGGCATCCTAACCAGATGCCCGAGCCACCTCAACTGGCTCCTCTCGATGTGGAGAAGCAGCGGCTCTACTCTGAGTCCCTCCCAGATGACTGAGCTTCTCACCCTATCTCTAAGGGAGAGTCCAGACATCCTGCGGAGAAAACTCATTTCAGCCGCTTGTATCAGAGATCTCGTTCTTTTGGTCACAACCCAAAGCTCATGACCATAGATGAGGGTGGGAACGTAGATCGATCGGTAAATTGAGAGCTTTGCCTTTCGACTCAGCTCTCTCTTCACCACGACAGACCGGTACAGCGCCCGCTTCACTGCGGACGCTGCACCTATCCGCCTATCGATCTCACGCTCCAGTTTTCCCTCATTCGTGAACAAGACCCCGAGATACTTAAACTCCTCCACTTGGGGCAGGACCTCCTCCCCGACCCGGAGAGGGCATGCTACCCTTTTCCGGCTCAAGACCATGGCCTCGGATTTGGAGGAACTGATCCTCATCCCGGCCGCATCACACTCGGCTGCAAACCGCTCCAGTGAAAGCTGTAGATCACGACCTGATGAAGCCAATAGGACCACATCATCTGCAAAAAACAGAGAAGCGATTCTAAGGCCACCAAAACGGATCCTCTCAACACCTTGGCTGCGCCTAGAAATTCTGTCCATAAAAGTTATGAACAGAATCGGTGACAAAGGGCAACCTTGGCGGAGTCCAACTCTCACTGGAAACGAGCCTGACTTACTGCCGGCAATGCGGACCAAGCTCTGACACCGGTCGTACAGGGACCTAACAGCCCATATCAAAGGGCCTGGTACCCCATACTCCCGGAGTACCCCCCACAGAACCCCCCGAGGGACGCGGTCGAATGCCTTCTCCAAGTCCACAAAGCACATGTAAACTGGTTGGGCAAACTCCCACGCACCCTCCAGGACCCTGCTGAGGGTGTAGAGCTGGTCCAGTGTTCCACGACCAGGACGAAAACCACACTGCTCCTCCTGAATCCGAGGTTCGACTATCCGACGGACCCTCCTCTCCAGAACCCCTGAATAGACCTTACCAGGGAGGCTTAAGAGTGTGATCCCCCTATAGTTGGAACACACCCTACGGTCCCCCTTTTTGAATAGGGGAACCACCACCCCAGTCTGCCAATCCAAGGGAACTGCCCCCGATGTCCACGCGATATTGCAGAGTCGCGTAAGCCAACACAACCCCACAACATCCAGAGCCCTAAGGAACTCAGGGCGAATCTCATCCACCCCTGGAGCCCTGCCACCGCGAGCTTTTTAACCACCTCGGTGACCTCAGCACCAGAGATTGGAGAGCCCGACCCAAAGTCCCCAGGCTCCGCTTCCTCAGTGGAAGACGTGCCAGTAGGATTGAGGAGGTCTTCGAAGTACTCCGCCCACCGACTCACAACATCCCGAGTTGAGGTCAACAGCACGCCATCCCCACCATAAATGGTGTTGGTCGCGTACCGCTTTCCCCCCCTGAGACGCCGGATGGTGGACCAGAATCGCCTCGAAGCCGTACGGAAGTCATTCTCCATGGCCTCTCCGAACTCCTCCCACGCCCGAGTTTTTGCCTCAGCAACCACCCGAGCCGCATGCCGCTTGGACTGCCGGTACCTATCAGCTGCTTCCGGGGTCCCACAGGCCAAAAAGGCCCAATAGGACTCCTTCTTCAGCCTGACAGCATCCCTCACCGCCGGTGTCCACCACCGGGTTCGAGGGTTGCCACCACGACAGGCACCAACAACCTTGCGGCCACAACTCCGATAAGCTACCTCGACAATAGAGGCGCGGAACATGGCCCACTCGGACTCAATGTCCCCCGCCTCCCTCGGAACGTGTTCAAAGCTCTCCCGGAGGTGGGAGTTAAAGCTCCGTCTTACGGGAGACTCTGCCAGACGTTCCCAGCAGACCCTCACAATACGTTTGGGTCTGCCAGGTCTGACCGGCATCCTCCCCCACCATCGGAGCCAACTCACCACCAGGTAGTGGTCAGTTGACAGCTCCGCCCCTCTCTTCACCCGAGTGTCCAAGACATGCGGCCGCAGATCAGATGAGACGACAACAAAGTCGATCATCGAACTGCGACCTAGGGTGTCCTGGTGCCAAGAGCACATATGGACACCCTTATGCCTAAACATGGTGTTCGTTATGGACAATCCATGACGAGCACAGAAGTCCAACAACAAAACACCACTCGGGTTCAGATCAGGGGGGCCGTTCCTCCCAACCACACCCCTCCAGGTCTCACTGTCATTGCCCACGTGAGCGTTGAAGTCCCCCAGCAGAACAAGGGAGTCCCCAGGAGGCGCACTCTCCAATACCCCCTCCAAGGACTCCAAAAAGGGTGGGTAATCTGCGCTGCCGTTTGGCGCATAGGCACAAACAACAGTCAGAGCCCGTCCCCCCACACGTAGGCGAAGGGAGGCTACCCTCTCGTTCACCGGGGTGAACCCCAACGTACAGGCACCAAGATGGGGGGCAACAAGTATGCCCACTCCTGCTCGGCGCCTCTCACCAGGGGCAACTCCAGAGTAGAAGAGTGTCCAACCCCTCTCAAGGAAACTGGTTCCAGAGCCAGAGCCATGCGTTGAGGTGAGTCCGACTATTTCTAGCCGGAACCTCTCAACCTCACACACTAGCTCAGGCTCCTTCCCCACCAGAGAGGTGACATTCCATGTCCCAATGGCCAGCTTCTGTAGCCGAGGATCAGACCGCCAGGGTCCCCGCCCTCGGCCACCACCCATCCCACATTGCACCCGACCCCTTTGGCCCCTCCCATAGGTGGTGAGCCCATGGGAAGGGGGACCCACGTCTCCTCTTCGGGCTGTGCCCGGCCGAGCTCCATGGGTGAAAGCCCGGCCACCAGGCGCTCGCCAACGTGCCCCACCTCCGGGCCTGGCTCCAGAGTGGGGCCCCGGTGACCCGCGTCCGGGCGAGGGAACATTTTGTCCATTTATTTTACTCATCATAAGGGGTCTTCGGGCTGCACTTTGTCTGGTCCCTCACCTAGGACCTGTCTGCCTTGGGTGACCCTACTAGGGGCATGAAGCCCCTGACAGCATAGCTCCTAGGATCATTGGGACACTCAAACCCCTCCACCACGGTAAGGTGGCAGCCCAGGGAGGGGTATATATATATATATATATATATATATATATATATATATATATATATATATATATATATATATATATATATATAAATATATATGTGTGTGGGCGGCGGTGGCGTAGTGGTAATGGCAGTCGTCCCTCGATCGGAAGATTGGAGGTTCAAATCCCGAGTTCCCACACCATGTGTCGTTGTGTCCCTGGGCAAGGCACTTAACCCCGAGTTCGTAACCCGATTTTGACACAAGCCGGAGCTCAGAACACGTGTCGTTCGTAAGTCCGGATTTTGGACGTAAATTGAAACTCAGAGCACATGGCCGTTTGTAAGTCCGGATTTTTTGACGTAAGTCGGAACTCAGAGCACATGGCGCTGCGCCGTACACCCGTTTATCGACATGAGACTGAACAAGCGTACATACTGGTCCATAAACATGCACAGAATTTTATTTACAAACAGTTAGCTAACACATTACACCACACCAAAGGTGGGCTCTAGACCGCTAGGTAGCGCTAATGCGCTAATCCGCTTATAGCGTACCTAAACAATCTGTTAGCTTTACAGCGGATTAACTAACTTTTATAATTCATACGCGGATTTGCGCTATTTTTATTTAAAATGCAGTACCGCTAATAACTAATTATCTATCAGTAAAAACGAAAAAAACTTATTTACGGGCCCGGACGACTGCTAACAGACCATATCCTGTCAGCGCCGGATGTGGTCCGTGACAAAAAAGCGTCCCCTCAGTCTCTTTACTAGAGCGAGCGCTCTCAGTTAGCAGCCAGTGTGTTACTCTGCAGCCTTATTGCTTGTTTTCGAAGAGTCAGACGAAGAGTTTTTAACATGGAGGGTGAACTTATGGATGTTTCTCAGCGGCCTACGCGACGCGTCTGGATTTTTAAAAGTATTTTGCCACTGCCCTCTTCAAAATGGCGGCCGCGACGGCCACAGAAGATAAGGACTTTCCATGAAAACACGGTAAAAACAATTATTTCTTTGCTGAGAAAAAATATATTTCTTATCTGACTTTATAGCACAAGGTTTTTCTGAGCTTAACCGGTTCAAATGGTCAAATCAGCTGGATTAAAAAAATTATTTCGCCAGTTGCCCTCTTCAAAATGGCGATTAGCGTGTTAGCATTAGCGTCCGCTAGCATTGGTAATAAATAAGTGCTTTTGAAATTGCGGACCTAAATAAATCAATAAGTGCTTTAGAAATAGCGGAACTAATTTTTGGATTAGGGCTGCCCAGCACTGCACCACACATTCATCTATAAACACAGCACTTACTGGCGTTTGGAGCGCGTTCGTAAGTCCGAGTTGCCGTAAGTCGAGGGCGACTCGAGGACTCCCTGTGTATATATANTATATATATATATATATATATATATGTATATATATATATGTATATATATATATATATATATATATATATATATATATATATATATATGTTTGTTTGTTTTGCTTTGGTTCAGATGATGAGCAGAAAATGACTGAATAGTAAGTTTTCACAACTTACAACTTTAATATGCCAGTTGTCACAAACTACAAACAACCCTGAACTGGTTTCTGGAAAGACAAAACCACATGTTAGGGTTTGAAAGTAGAATATGATGCTTGCATCGCAAAATAAAATCACTGAATAGCTATTGTTGCCAGAACTTCAACACAAACTTCCCTGCGTCACTCTGTCTCATAGTGTCTCATCATTATGTGTCTCTTGTAAAAGCAGAACGTCAATGCTTTTATACTTAATGGTTTGGTAAACCAGCGCACACTTCACAGCCTCTCTAGTTCCGTTGATGTTTAAAGATGCTATTTTAAAAGAATCCATGTTGAGTGAGAAGTTTAAAAGTCGGTAAAAAAAGACTATATGAGAAAAATTAAAATGCTGGTGTTCATCATTTGTTCAGAATTGTTTTCTGACTTTGCTCATTATTTTCTTTAATCTGAAAATTTCTTGGTCAGTGAACCCAGATTCTGTTTTGTGCCTTATGTAAAGTCTGGCTGAGTCATAAAACGTTCTCAGGTTTGGAAAGTGACTTTCAACTTTAACTCCTCTCAGTTCTTTTGCCTGTTTGAGGGAAGACAGTAAAGTTTCCACAGGATAACGGGGTTCTGTGCGGTCAGCCTGTGACACAGAGACTTCACTAAAGTCAGAGCACCAGCCCTCACATTGTCCACTCCCTACTCCCTCCACTCTGTACACATTTTGCTGGCCTGTGCAGCAACTTCAACATTTTTTCTCTTCCCTCGTTTCTTCACCTGGGTTGGGGCCCCAGCTGAATCTCCTGCAGCCGCCCCTGCTTCTCCCTCTAGCTCCTGGCCTCTCACTTTTCTTTCCTGCACCTTTTATTTCTCCATCCACCTCCGCTTTCTCTTCCTTATCACCAGCGGTGGGTGGGGGACCGGCCGCAGCCGCGTAACAGCTGCATGCGTTTACTCCTGAACTAGCTGATTGAACTAGCTGGTTTACTCCTGAACTAGCTGATCTCCTGCACTGGAGAGATCATCTTTGGGCAGCAGCAAGAAAATCACACTCAGACACTGATTGGTTGAAATTTCGGCAGCTAAGGAATAAATGCACAACTGCCATTAAAGCTGCAAAACGTAACTACTTCTTATCTCAGACCTCCAAAAATCTAAACGATCCTAAAAAATTCTGGAAAACCATTAAATCTCTCTCAGGCACCCCCCAATCATCTGACCTCCCATCACAATTTCTTGTTGACTCTGTTCCTGTGTCAAATAAGCACGAGATCCTGAACTGTTTCAATAAACATTTTGTTGCTTCTAGTTCTTTATTTGATACAGTTACAAACGGAAAATTGGCCACTTTATCTAATAATCAAACTTCAACAAATCAAATCCCTCCTACAAGCCAACCATCTGTTAATCACACCTTCTCTTTTTCTCCATTCTCAGTCAGTGAGGTAAATAAACTGTTAAATGATCTTGATCCTAAAAAATCTGCAGGTCCAGATGAACTTCCACCTTATTTCTTAAGGCTGGCTGCTCATATCATCACAGTCCCTGTGACCCACATCTTTAATCTATCCATAAGCCAAAACACCATTCCGGATGCTTGGAAAACAGCCTTTGTTCTTCCTTTGCTGAAGGGAGGTGACCCCACCTCACTGAACAATTATCGACCGATCTCTAAACTCTGCATCTTAGCCAAGGTTCAAGAAAAACTGATAAACTCTCAGATCAAAAATTATCTGGACTCATTTAACATCTTACCTCTCCATCAATCTGGTTTCAGGAAAAAACACAGCACAACAACTGCTTCTCTGAAGGTTCTGAATGATGTTGTTGAAGCATTGGATGCTAAGGACTATTGTGCTGCACTTTTCTTAGACCTGTCTAAAGCTTTTGACACTGTGGATCATAACATCCTGTGTCATAAGCTCTCAGAAATCGGTTTCTCTGATCACACCATCGGTTGGTTTTCTAACTATCTTTCCAATCGGAGGCAATGTGTTCAACATAACGGTACTTCTTCCAGCTATTTAACAGTTAAAAATGGTGTACCACAAGGCTCAGTTTTAGGACCAACTCTCTTTACAATCTACATAGCTAATGTAGGTCACTGCATCCCTGATGCATCCTTACATTTCTATGCTGATGATACAGTTGTTTATTGCCGAGCTAAAACAGTAGCTAAGGCTTTCCAGTTACTACAATCCGCTTTTGACATCATCCAGTCAGATTTGTTCCGTCTCAAACTTGTCCTAAATGCTGATAAAACAAAAGGGATGTTTTTTTCAAATAGGAAGGCGGTTCCAGCAGATCCTCCTCTGATTTTTTCTTCAAATGGTGTCCCTATTGAGTTTGTTGATTCCTATAAATATCTGGGTATCCTGATCGATTCACATCTCTCTTTTAAACTCCACGTGGAAAACCTAGTGAAGAAATTGAAAGTTAAACTGGGTTTCTTTTTCAGAAACAGATCCTGTCTATCACTGAATGTCAGGAAACGCCTTGTGTCTGTGACTTTCCTTCCCTCCATTGATTACGGTGACATTCTCTACATGAATGCTCCTAAAAGCACCCTGCAGATGTTGGATGTGGTCTATCATGGTGCACTAAGATTCATAACTGGTTGTGATTATCGTACCCACCACTGCACCCTGTATTCACTGGTTAACTGGACATCATTAACCTCACGCAGACTCTTCCACTGGTACATTTTCATCTTTAAATCACTTCTTGGTCTGCTGCCCTCATACATCTCCTCCTACATGTCTTTGCGTGAGTGCAGCTACAGTGTGCGCTCTCAGGACATGATTACCTGCAGTGTTCCGTCAGTGAGGACTGAACTTGGAAAAAGGGCCTTCTCCTACTCTGCTCCTGCTTCATGGAATATCTTACAAAAAGATCTGAAGCTCTCGGCCCTGACCTCCCTAAATGGTTTTCAGAATCTGTTGGAATCCTGGCAAAAACCAATGCAGATTTGTTCCTGTCTTTGATTTTATACGTCTACCTTATAATGTTTTGCTAGTTTTTTGATACTTTGTTAAAAAAAAAAAAAAAAAATCTTTTGTTTTTTTTCTCTCTTTTTGTTTTCTATTGTTTATTGTTTGTTTGTTTATTGTTTAATGAAATTCTATCACTGCTGTTCATTGTTCTTTAGTTTTAGCAGGTCGCTTTCGTAAATGAGCCCATGAGGTTCAAAAGATTTACCTGACTAAATAAAGGTTGAATGAATGCGGCAGCGGGAGGGGGACCGGCCGCAGCCGCAGACCCCACCTGCAGTGGCAGCGGACGGAGCCGGCCCTGTTTGGGCACATTTTAATCACGTGCCCCTCCTGGCCACATCCAAAACATTTCATGTTCGCTGAGGTAGCGAATAAAAGATATTCAAAATCATCCAGTTTTACATGAAACCTAATGTTAAACTCTTCCCCCCGCATGAACATTTGTCTCCTGGGTGAGACAACGTGTTTGAGAAGGGGTGATTTACGTGATTTGTTAAATTCTGACACTATCCGTTCACAAAACACACAAAAAAATCCTTCGGGGGGCGGGGCCCCCTAAGCGACGGGGGCCCGGGTTGCAGCCCCGGTAAGCCCGTGCGGAAATCCAGGCTTGTGTGTGTGTAAACCTTGAGAGCTTGATGATTTAAAAAAAAAAAACTAAAGCAACGAGCCAACTTCTCCTTTGGTGTGTCATTGAATCATGGAGTAAAAAGTTTTGTTTTGTTGCCACAAAATATCAAAGATGGCCACCATCATATTTCTGTGCTTTCTAATTTTAATTTTGCTTCAATGTATAGTTTCCTCAAATGATCCGGGTGGCCGAAGATTAATTTATGGGGACCAAGACCACCTTTGGCCACCCCCTGGCTCCACCACTGCTCCTGGTGGTGGATAAAATGGCTCCCACCACGCTCCAGGATCCGTCACTCTGCGTAGCCTCCGGGGGTCGAACTCTGTTTTTCTCCACAGTGTAACTTCCCACCTGAATATGTTGAACCAAAAACATTTAGATTTACTTCACCCTCTGTTCCATTCCAGTCTCTCTCCACCCCACCACAAAAAAAAAAAATATATATATATATCTTGAAAACTACAAACACTGTTCAAACCCTTCAGTGACCCTTCTGGTTGTTAGTTCCACCCCGAACTGTCAGGGGCCCCACGTGTCCCACTTTCAAACATTGCGCCACTGGTAAAGCTCACACATAAATTAGCATGAGCTAGCTATTATCAAAATGGAAGATTCAATAGTAATAAATTATTTTATATTACAGGTAGTCCTCGACTTACGACGTAGATCCGTTCCTACGCGGCGGCGTAGACCGATTTTCGACGTAAGTCGGAACATACGTACATACTGCACCATATACATGTACAGTACTGTATTACCAAGCACTTAGCCTATCCTAACACAATACCCTACATAATTATCAAAAAACACATACGTTTGGGAGCCATAATGAAGGGCAAAAAGAGTTAATGGCCTATTGGGATGCTGGTGACGCCGTCCTCCTTGGTCCATCTGCCGTATTCTCTTTACGACGTAAAACCTCGCTCACAGTACTGTACAATATTCCTCCGCCGCTGCAGCGTACAGTACAATATTTTCCGCCGTTGCGTTACGGCGTTTACGACATAAACCTGCGTTCACAGTACAGTGCAGTATTCCTCCGCCGCTGCACCGCGTACAGTACAATACTGTATTCTTTCACTGCTTAGCCGCTGCACAACAACGTTTATGATGTAAAACCGCGTAACTTGAAATAAGGCTTTTCATAGTAGGGGAGACCGGGTATGGTTGTAACATGGGGAGAATTGTAACACCACCAGTTCCACCAATCAGGGATAAGATAGGAGTCACATGATCATTTCAGTGTTTACCCGCTTCCCCCCAATCCCATATTGTGATTGTCAAGGCTGGAAACAGGCACATGCAGATACTAAGGAGAAAAAACGGATTTTGAGGTAAGAAAGTAAACTTTTTGACCATGACTATATTTTGTTTAGTACTTATACTGTTGCAGATAAAACCATATGACTTACATTAGATGAAAGTGTAATTTCTCAGGCAAAATGTGATGCATTTTCCCGTGCTAATTTCAAACCACTATGCTACTACAGCTAGCTAAACATGGCTGACAGGGTTGGGGTGGGTTGTAACACATATTTAGGCCTTATATGGCATTACTGTATATGGCATTATATTATATATATATTGATTCTTTAGTTTGTAGCAGGTCGCTGTAAATGAGTCCACGAGGCTCAATGAGATTTACCTGACTAAATAAAGGTTGAATGAAAATTATATTTAGGCATTATGGCCTACATGTTAAGGAAGTTTGTTCTAGTAGAATAATTTACACACATGCACACACACAAACAGTATATTTGAGTTATGGTCAGTCACAGAGAGCGAGAGAGAGAGAGACATTGTTCTTGTATTGTTCTTTTAATTCAGTAAACCTCTTTTTGAAGCATATCACATGGTGTGGCCTCTGTTTTTGCTTCTTTTGTCTAATTGTTACAACTTACCCCAGCAGGTGTTACAACCTACCCCGGTAGCGGGGTAGGTTGTAACAAAGGACCACCATGTGTTTGACATGAACTCATGAGGTCTGTGATATTCTTGCAGAGGTTTGAATGGGTGCCATTTGTAGTCAACAAATGTGGGTATTTTGTATAAAAGTTTGAAAACTCTAGCTCAAAAATTCTGTGAGTTAAAGGTGCTGGAGCAAAAAGTGTTACAACCATACCCGGTCTCCCCAATGTGAGATGCGTTGTAACCACGAAACGTCGTAACCCGAGGACTACCTGTACTGTTTATACTTTACTGATTTTTGTTTCATTCATAAACACCATGAGCAAATAAAAGCCATCCATGTGAAACTCATTTCATTTGTGGTAACTTAATTGAGTTTTCTTTGCGTTAGCCACCAATGCTAAGCTAAGTGAGCAAATAAAGCGTCATTAAAATACTACACTTGTTTGAGGAAAGCCCTCTCAGAAATTATAGAGGAAGTATGTTTATATGATAAAAAGACATAAACAAAACTTTTACATCTATAAAAGTATATGTTTGAAGGTATAAGTCTGTTGGAGTCAGTCTCCCCACCATCACAGACATTTACACCTCTAGATGCAGGAAAAGAGCCACCTGCATCATGAAAGACCTCACTCACCCAGCACACTCACTCTTTGCCCCACTCCCCTCAGGACGGAGGTTGAGGAGCATCAAGTGTAGAACCACTAGACTGAGGAACAGCTTCTACCCTGAGGCTGTTAGACTCATGAATAAATAAATAAAAAATAAACACTGCAAAATATCACATCATGCTGATGCTGATCTGTTTTCTTGTTGCTGTGTTCATCTGTGTTCATCTGTGACCATCTGCTCATACAAACTCATGTTCGTGCTGCTGTTTATTTCCACTATATTAGGCTTAGTGTATTACTAGTTGATGTTTTTCTTAGTTAATTCTAGATGTTATTACTGTTTTTCTCTTGCATTTGTTGTTGGATGTAACTGGGACCCCGTGTACATAATCTCGTTTTCATCACATGTACCACATGCGGTGCAAATGACAATAAAGACTCTCTGACTCTGACTCTCTGACTCTGACTCTCTCTCTGACTCTGACTCTGATAAACATTACCCTATTAGCTTAGCTTTGCATGTTGTACAATTAGCGATGGGATGTTAGCTTTCGTCTTAAAAGGCGGGAACAGCGGAGAGGTTGGAAAAGGAAAACATTGAAACTTGTTAGAGCAAATAATGTTCTGCATCTTTTATAAGCTGGGGTCTGTATTAAACATTAAGACGAGCTGCAAGATTCATGATGTACAGCAAGTAATGAGAATGCACTGTTCTTTTAGTGCAGTGCTTTCTAAATCAAGAATCCGGCGCGAACAAACAAACCCACCTGTTTGCTTCCACATCCGTCTGCTTGGCAGCAGAGGAGGAGGTGGCATTTCCAAATCTCCCATCAGGCCTGACGACTGGCGGTGGAGCTCCTGCATGTCGATGAGCTCAAAGGTGAAAATAAACAATTCTGCGCTCGTCCATTAGCGCACACATCAATCCCTTCGATCAGCCGAGGCTGAATCCTTAATATATTTCCTTATTGAACTAAATGTTGTGGTTTGTGACACATGAAAACTCCTAATACTTACCAATTACTTTTATACATTACTGTATACTATGTTTATTTTTTTCTTCACCTAAGGAAGTTGCCTTTATTTTACCATGTTTTAGTGCAATGCATTCTGGGGTGATGACGTACTTTGTACATTGATTGTAGTGGAGAATAAAACACAAAGAGTCGAAAAGTTATAACAAGTAATAATGGTTATATTTTGTATTAGTACGTTTTATTAAAATTTCATTACAAGTTATGGTAATTTTTTCGCTGTGATACGTCACTGGAAATCCGAGAATTTCCGCATACGTCATCAGTGACGTGCCAACGGGAAAGGCACTGCTGCAACGCGCATGTAAATAATAATTGCGGAGCATGTCGAATCAGACGAGTGTAGAATTTCTAGTGTTGATCGTCCAAAGCTCTCATTAATAAACCCTCCCTGAATAAATAAACTTACTAATGTTACCTGATCGTGCAGACATAATTTAAAAATACATAACAAGCAACGTTTGTGTGCTACCGAATTTCTGTCGGCTAGTTTTTTAGCAGCGAACAAACACAACTTATTGTTAGCACTTGAATGTATTGAAGCAATCGAAGGGTTATTATTCATCCAATAGTTATTGGACACTCGATCAATGGAAAAGTGATTTAGACCCGGTTTATTTCATACACAGTAGCTAAGTGGGGTTAGCTTCTCCTATGGTTCTTTGTTCTTGGGCTAAGCTAACAGCGAGGCCCGATCGCGTTTGAGATTTATCATATAAAGACAGTAAATAATTCAAAACTCTCATTAATAAACCCTCAATGAATAAAAAAACTTGCTGATGTTACCTGATAGCGCAGACATAATTTAAAAATACATTACTAGCAACGTGTGTGTGCTACCGAATTTCTGTCTGCTTTTTTTTTTAGCATCAAACATAAAGAATCTGCTGTGATAATTGGCTTTATACACTCACAGTATATAAAGTAAAACAACATGAACTCACGTAAAATATATAGTTTATCTAAAACACTACACACCTCTCATTATGTTTACACAAAGACTTACTCGTTTTCTTGTGAGTTTTCCGACTGTAGCTCGGTCCCTCATTCTCTGTACTTGTCTTGTCCATTCTTGGCGAAGTTTCTCATCTTTTGGGAATTTGTGAAGGCTCACTGGTTCACTAGCGATATTAGAACACCCAAATGCGCTACAACGTGACGGCATTTTTCAAATTACACAAAAAAAAAGAGGCAATCTTTCAGACAATGAATCAGTATGGCAAGCAGTTAACACACCAAACAAACGGGCAAAAAACTGCCTTCTGCCCGTTGTCACGTCACTGATGACGTATGCGGAAATTCTCGGATTTCCAGTGACGTTACACAGCGAAAAAATTACCATAACTTGGAATGCAATTTTAATATATTTATAATTTATTTTGCAAAAACCAACATAGCTGAATGATATAAGATATATATGTTGTGACAAATGTGCACATTTCCAACATCATGTCACAATACCTTTAAAGTCAGAGTCTAAAACAGGGGTGTCAAACGTACGGCCCGTGGGCCGGAGCCGGCCCGCCAGGGGGTTCAGTCTGCCCGAGGATAAATCTGAATTCATCCATCCATTTTCTTCCGCTTATCTGGGGTCGGGTGACTCGGGTCGCGGGGGTAGCAGCCTAAGTAGGGAGGCCCAGACTTCCCTCTCCCCAGCCACTTGGAGCAGCTCCTCTGGGGGAATCCCAAGGCGTTCCCAGGCCAGCCGAGAAACATAGTCCCTCCAGCGTGTCCTGGGTCTTCCTCTGGGTCTCCTCCCGGTGGGACATGCCCGGAACACCTCACCAGGGAGGCGTCCAGGAGGCATCCTAACCAGATGCCCGAGCCACCTCAACTGGCTCCTCTCGATGTGGAGAAGCAGCGGCTCTACTCCGAGTCCCTCCCGGATGACTGAGCTTCTCACCCTATCTCTAAGGGAGAGTCCAGACACCCTGCGGAGAAAACTCATTTCAGCCGCTTGTATCCGAGATCTCGTTCTTTCGGTCATAACCCAAAGCTCATGACCATAGATGAGGGTGGGAACGTAGATGATCGGTAAATTGAGAGCTTTGCCTTTCGACTCAGCTCTCTCTTCACCACGACAGACCGGTACAGCGCCCGCTTCACTGCGGACGCTGCACCTATCCGCCTATCGATCTCATGCTCTAGTTTTCCCTCATTCGTGAACAAGACCCCGAGATACTTAAACTCCTCCACTTGGGGCAGGACCTCCTCCCCGACCCGGAGAGGGCATTTTGTCAGCTTTGAACACATTCCTGGGGAGGCGGGGGACATTGAGTCTGAGTGGGCCATGTTCCGCGCCTCTATTGTCGAGGCAGCTTATCAGAGTTGTGGCCGCAAGGTTGTTGGTGCCTGTCGTGGTGGCAACCCTCGAACCCGGTGGTGGACACCGGCGGTGAGGGATGCTGTCAGCTGAAGAAGGAGTCCTATTGGGCCTTTTTGGCCTGTGGGACCCCGGAAGCAGCAGATAGGTACCGACAGTCCAAGCGGCATGCGGCTCGGGTGGTTGCTGAGGCAAAAACTCGGGCGTGGGAGGAGTTCGGAGAGGCCATGGAGAATGACTTCCGTACGGCTTCGAGGCGATTCTGGTCCACCATCCGGCGTCTCAGGGGGGGAAAGCGGTACGCGACCAACACCATTTATGGTGGGGATGGCGTGCTGTTGACCTCAACTCGGGATGTTGTGAGTCGGTGGGCGGAATACTTCGAAGACCTCCTCAATCCTACTGGCACGTCTTCCACTGAGGAAGCGGAGCCTGGGGACTTTGGGTCGGGCTCTCCAATCTCTGGTGCTGAGGTCACCGAGGTGGTTAAAAAGCTCCGCGGTGGCAGGGCTCCGGGGGTGGATGAGATTCGCCCTGAGTTCCTTAGGGCTCTGGATGTTGTGGGGTTGTGTTGGCTTACGCGACTCTGCAATATCGCGTGGACATCGGGGGCAGTTCCCTTGGATTGGCAGACTGGGGTGGTGGTTCCCCTATTCAAAAAGGGGGACCGTAGGGTGTGTTCCAACTATAGGGGGATCACACTCTTAAGCCTCCCTGGTAAGGTCTATTCAGGGGTTCTGGAGAGGAGGGTCCGTCGGATAGTCGAACCTCGGATTCAGGAGGAGCAGTGTGGTTTTCGTGCTGGTCGTGGAACACTGGACCAGCTCTACACCCTCAGCAGGGTCCTGGAGGGCGCGTGGGAGTTTGCCCAACCAGTTTACATGTGCTTTGTGGACTTGGAAAAGGCATTCGACCGCGTCCCTCGGGGGGTTCTGTGGGGGGTACTCCGGGAGTATGGGGTACCAGGCCCATTGATATGGGCTGTTAGGTCCCTGTACGACCGGTGTCAGAGCTTGGTCCGCATTGCCGGCAGTAAGTCAGGCTCGTTTCCAGTGAGAGTTGGACTCCGCCAAGATTGCCCTTTGTCACCAAATCTGCTCGTCATGGATTGTCCATAACGAACACCATGTTCAGGCATAAGGGTGTACATATGTGCTCTTGGCACCAGGACACCCTAGGTCGCAGTTCGATGATCGACTTTGTTGTCATCTCATCTGATCTGCGGCCGCATGTCCTGGACACTCGGGTGAAGAGAGGGGCGGAGCTGTCCACTGACCACTACCTGGTGGTGAGTTGGCTCCGATGGTGGGGGAGGATGCCGGTCAGACCTGGCAGACCCAAACGTATTGTGAGGGTCTGCTGGGAACGTCTGGCAGAGTCTCCCGTAAGACGGAGCTTTAACTCCCACCTCCGGGAGAGCTTTGAACACGTTCCTAGGGAGGCGGGGGACATTGAGTCCGAGTGGGCCATGTTCCGCGCATCTATTGTCGAGGCAGCTTACCAGAGTCGTGGTAGTTAATTCAATAAATCTGAATAAAAAAATATAAAATAAAAAACATTATTTTCTTAAAAATCTGCAGTTCCTATGTTGTCCGCTAGAGGCGCTTTGTTTTAGTCAGTTCCTTTGTTGTCCTACTAAAACAAGACGCCTCTAGGACCCAAAGTCGATGTGTTTTAGTATGGGAGACGCAGATAGCAAGCGGAGACCCTGCTCATTTTCCCTGTGTCCGAGACGTGTGCGCAGCAAGCGTTCATCCTGATGTAAAACAGTATAAAAACAAGATTTCAGGGTTGCTGAGGGAGTTTGAGAAACGATTTCAGGTCTTTAGAAGAATAGAATATGTCTTTATTGACATTGCACCAGGGCACAATACAACATGATTGAAATTACGCACACTCGTCTTAAAAGATGGGCCGAGTGCACGAAGCCGCAGTCGTGTCGGCGCCGCCACAAAGGCGAACTCGAGACAGAATTTGCAGTTTTTCTCTCACCACTCACCATCAGAGCTTCTGATGTGCCTGTTGACATGCAACTTGAAATCATTGATTTGCAGTGTGATGTAGAATTGAAGGACAAATTTGCCTCTGTGGGCTTGGACACATTTTACAAGTATCTCTTACCACGCTATCCTAAACTGACAGCACTGGCTGCAAAAATGTCCATGTTTGGGACTACCTACCTTTGTGAGCAAGTTTTCTCACTAATGAACATTAATAAAACAAAGATACGCTCAAAGCTCAATTTATGTGTTCACAATTGCTTTCTAGATGTGGAAAATGGATTTTAAATTCATTCATTTTAAAATTTGGATGGGTTTGATGCATTTTTAACATGCAGGAAAGTGTTTAACAAAACAATTTGTTGACTAAATGTTTTAAAACGTGTAATCGCTGATCAGTTTTTTTTTAATGTGTAATGCACTTAAATAAATGTTAAACTGAGTAAAAGTGTAAAAGGACAATTAATTTAATGTAAATATTGTTATAATTTATTTCTTCTTTGCACTAATACAAAGAAAAAAGTGGACTTTCTGTTCGTTCTAGGTAATTTTGGAATGAGTTTACTGGTCTGGCCGGTTGTTTGATAAGAAACGGATTGGATCCTGATGATGATGAACTTTGACCTTTTCATATTAATAATAATAATAATAATGAATTCAATTTATAACGCACTTTTCATTAATGAAAATCTCAAAGTGCTACACGGTGCAACAGAAATTAAATGTCAATAAAACAAGTAAAATCAATAACAGTATCAACTAAGATCAAAAGTAGAATCATGAGGAGGTAGAGTATGCTCGGTTGAAAAGAAAGGTCTTCAAGCCGCTCTTAAAGTCAACCACAGACTGTGGGACCCTCAGACAGTCAGGAAGAGAGTTCCACAGGCGGGGGGCAGCCACACTGAAAGCCCGGTCTCCCATGGTCCTTAATTTGGTTCTCGGAATGTGAAGGAGATTACTGTTCTGTGACCGCAGCGACCGGGTGGATGAGTGTGGAATAAGAATATCCTTCAGATAATCTGGTGAAGCTCCATGTAAGCATTGATGTGTAATGAGAGCAGTTTTGTACTGAATTCTGTAGGCGACAGGAAGCCAATGAAGGTTATGAAGAATGGGCGTAATATGTTCAAATTTACGAACTCGCAACAAGATCCTTGCAGCACTGTTTTGAATATATTGAAGTTTCTGAAGGTTTTTGCCAGGGATTCCAATAAACAGGGAGTTGCAGTAGTCGAGCCTGGAGGAGACAAAAGCATGGACGAGCTTCTCAGCATCGGAAAAAGTTAGGGATGGGCGAAGTCTAGAGATGTTTCGAAGATGGAAGAAGCAAGTTTTAAACAGAAGCTTAATGTGATTTTCAAATGTAAGATTGGAGTCCATTTTTATTCCAAGATTTGTAACAGAGGTGGAGAGGGGGATGTCTTGTCCAGAAAAGGAAAGTGTTGTTATAGTAGATGTCTGTACCTGGTGAGGTATATTGATATTATCTATGATAGGTTGATGACTGCTTCTGTGTTGAATTTACTTTGAACCAATCAAGCTAAAGTCAAAGTTAAAGAAACCATTCAGATTATCTGTAAATCAGGGGTGTCAAACTCATTTTGATCTGGGGGCCGCATACAGCTTAATCTGATCTCAAGGGTGCTGCTGCTTCAACCTCTGTGGATCATCAGAACTCAGCTCTTCTTTCCTCCACTAAGATCTTCAGGTGTCCCACCTGCAGAGAGAAGAGAGAGTGAGAGAGCAGCTAACTTCCTGTCTGCAGCCTCTCTCCACCAGCTGTCAGCCAGTCATGCAGCATCATCGAGTAGAAAGAGCAGCAGCACTTCAGTCCTGTTCAGCTGTGGAGCTTCATGTTCACGTGTTGGAGTGAAGCTCACACATCTGCAGAGACTTTCAGCATCAAGTGTGTTTCCTCTGCAGCTTTCACTCAAGTCCACAGAGGAACCAAAGTGCTGAGAGTCATCTTCATCTTCATCACTGCACCAACACTGGAGGGATGGATTTCCTGCTGTTACATGTCAACTGCTGCTTACGGTGGCCGAGGGGTAGAAATGCGCTGCAACAACAGATAAGCGCTGCAAATTTAAAAAGTCGGCTGCAAATTTAAAAAGACGGCTGCAAATTTAAAAAGACGGCTGCAAATTACAAAAGACGGCTGCATAAAATTAAACGCTCTGCTAAAACAAAACGCTCTGCAAACGGACGGCTGCAAATTAAAAAAAAGAGCTGCAAATAGAAAAAGCTACAACGGAAGTGCTCCAGACCACCAGGGGCAGTCGAACAAAGAACAAATCATAAAGCATATTATAGTTTTCGGAATGGCACTAGTTATTTGTGTATTTTAACTTATTTATTTTAAGAATATTTTACACTTCATCGAAACTATCTCGTTGTATTTGTTTTAATATTGTGCGGAAGAGCAGCAATACAAGAATGCCAGGTTGGGTCAGTGGTCTAAGACTTAGACTCTAAGAGATATTTTGGGATGCGGGAGACCTGAGTTCGATCCCCGGTGTCGGAAATTTTGTGGTATTACTTTCTTTTTTTTAAGCCTTTTGTTTTGGATAGATCGAACCAAGCAACAACAAACAATAAACATGTAGATGTATTTATCTATTCCACCTGATCTATCCAAAACAAAAGGCTTAAAAAAAAATAATGTAATACCACAAAACTTCCAAGACTGGGGATCAAACCCTGGTCTCCCACATCCCAAAACACCTCTTATAGTCTAAGTCTTGGACCACTGACCCAACCTGGCATTGTTGTATTGCTCCTCTTCCGCACAGTATTAAAACAAATACAACGAGATAGTTTCAAATATATGTAAAATATTCTTAAAATAATTAAAATACACAAATAACTAGTGCCATTCCGAAAACTATAATATGCTTCATGATTTGTTCGACTGCCCCTAGTGGTCTGGAGCACAGCTTTTTCTATTTGCAGCTCTTTTTTTAAATTTGCAGCCGTCCGTTTGCAGAGCGTTTTGTTTTAGCAGAGCGTTTAATTTTATGCAGCCGTCTTTTTTAATTTGCAGCCATCTTTTTTAATTTGCAGCCGTCTTTTTAAATTTGCAGCCGTCTTTTTAAATTTGCAGCGCTTATCTGTTGTTGCAGCGCGTTTCTACCCCGGCAACCGTAGCTGCTCCATTTCAACACACAAACTCTGTGTGCTGATGAACATCTCATCTGTTTCTGAACACATCAGCTGACTAAGAAACATGGAGGCTGTCACTGAACACATCTGGATGAAACAAAGGACAGATGTGATGAGTGGACTTCAGCAGTCTGGACCAGGGCTGTGTCAGATCATATTGTCCACAATAATACTGGTATAAAATTCATCCTGATAGAAAAGAGTCCCATCATGATGTTCACTGTAGAGCAACGAGATCATGATGTTGTGTTGAAGGACACCCGGTGGTTTTTTTTTTTCCTACATCATCACAAATATTGTTATTGAAAACTTTCAAAGGACATCTACTGACCTCAGAGTCTGCAGTTTGTAGTCTGGACTCTTAACAAGATCCAACAGCTGCTGAACATCTGGAGCACACAGGTTGTTTAGACTCAGGTCCAGTTCTGTCAGATGGGAGGGCTTGGACTTCATAGCTGAGACCAGAGAAGAACAGCTGATCTTTGACAAACTGCAGCTCCTCAATCTGAATAAAGAATAAAAGATGTGAGCTGAAGCCAACAGGATGCAAGTTCAAACTGAAATATGAACTAAATGATTGAAGTGGACAGAATTAGTTTTACTGGATGTCAGAGACACAAAAACTGAATCCATTCAAGGTCGTAAACTTTTCATTTTAAACATTTCTCTAACTTTTGCTACTTGCCAGAGTCTGACTGAGGTTATTAAAAAGCTCGTTAAAGGAACTATATGTAACTTTTCTAACAATTTTTTTAAACATATTTCTTCACTCTGTCACTACCTCCTGACAGACTGATTTTAGACAAGTAATCTGAAAAAAAAACTATTGTCCCCTTGTTTCTCTAAAAGCATTTCTAAAAAGCCACAGTGACCCACCGTTAACCAGCCAATAAAAACAGAGTTTTTAACCAGCCAATAAAAACAGAGCTTCTCACTTCTCATGCTCCTAACCCACGCCCCCGCCTGTCCCAGCCCACAACGGCCGCGCACGTTCTTATTCAAAGTATTGCAAAGCGATGCAAAACTGTTTTGTATGTGACACAAATGTATTAAATTCCCCTTCTTCATCCCTGATCTGGATTTTCTTTTGTTTTTTTGCCAAAAGTCAAGTGATCACTTTCTCCTCGCTGAGTCCATGACAGAAATCATAAGGAAATTAATGAATTTGTCTCGAGCGAATTAAACTCGGGTTCAACGTGGCTGCATGAGGCTCTGCAGATTTCATGGTGTTCTAGTGTGCTGGACCAGCGCTTCATGTTTTTATTTTATTTTTTAGAATGTTTTATTAACATATAAACACAGAAATTCATAGCTGCTGTGACAGGACATGAAGTGGAGTAGGGCTAAGCCATATCATATCGTTACCGGTAATACCGGTATAAAAAGCTTGCCTGGGCAAAAAAGTTATATCATGATATGCTAATTTCATGACGTAATACGTCAGGGCGCCCCGCCCCCTAATACCCGAGCGCTTTAAACAACTGCGCACCTCCCCTCCAACAGTCTGTACTGGTGTAAAACGCTAATTAGTTACTGCTAAAATGTTAAAAACAACGCGCGCGTCTCAGCTTCTCTCCCCCCTGCTCTGCAGGCACAGACAGCTCAAATGTCCCCCCCTCCCCCTCCCCACTCCGCTCCGCTCTGAGCAGCCACGGTGCTGCATGTCTTTCACTGCGTGTCCCAAACACGCGCGGCTCCACAGTCACTCCATCAGAGACAGATCAGTTAAAAAAATGAATCCGAGGAATGACACGTTCCTGCATGAACAGATGAAGCTGAAACATGAACAAGTTTCAGGGTCAGCTGATCAACTTGTAGAAGTTACAGCTCATTTAAAGGCAACATATAATTTGTTGTATGTTTCATTTATGCTCAAAAAATCTTAAGCTTCATTTTATTTAGGCTAGTTGTTTTAGGAAACTACACCTGCACTTTAAAAATGATCTGTTATTTAGATTGAAAAAGTCTGCACAAAATATAGATTAAAAAAAACCACCACAAAAACTAAAGTGCAGGTGTAGTTTTACTTGGAGACTAAATACTTTACTAAATAAAGTAATTTCAGTAAAATTACCCCTTGTTGTTTTTTAAAATTTTATATAATACTGCAAAGCAACATGTTAAGTTAATTTGGTCAAATAAATACATTTGATTATTTTTTGGGGGTTATATCACGAAATTTATCGTTATCGTGATAATACTCTGAAATATCACGATATAATTTTGAGCCATATCGCCCTAAGACGGAGTTAAGGAAGCTGAGCTGAATTACAGCGAGAGCAAGGGGGAACAGAGCCATATATGGCTCTGAGGGGGAGGGACCAGAAATGTGTCTCTGTTCAAAATTTTTCTAAATTCCAGCGTGTTCCAGAAATTACATATAGCAGCTTTAAACATGTGAGTGGGTCGTTAGCGCCACCAAGGTGTGGGAACATGTACGGTACTGTAATCAGCCTCTCATGTTAACAGTAACAGTTCTGGTGTTTTCAAGTGAACATTGATGTGATCTCAGTCCCACATTTGAAAAACAGATTTGTTTAGAGACATAGAGGTGGAGATCCTGGACAACTTGTGGGTCATGACCCAACAGTTAAGAATCTGTGCTTTAGTTCATCATTAAAGTTCCTCATTTCTCTCCAACCAGCTGTGACTCTCAGCCACTACCACACCACATTTTAGCTCACTATCTGAAAAACTCCCTGTTACAGATGCTTTGGTACAGGTTGATTATCTGTGGCGGCCATCTTGAATTTGGTTAACAACCACACTTCATCAGTTCTAGATGTTCATCTAATGATGACTTTCTAAGAGTTTATTAGAATATTTTGCTAACACACAAACTGCACACAGACAAAGCAGAAAAAGGTAAAAACATGATCGCTCTTCCTTCTCCTTCAGCGCTGAGACAACTGTTTCATGTTGAATCCAGTAAAAGTGATTTAAAGTTAAAACAAGCAGCAAACATGTTTTTGTTCTAAAAAAGGTTTTAAGACGTTTGGAAAGAGAAACTTCAAAACAGACATGTTCAAGTTGAACTTTTGAAATGAATGAAATATTTATAACTGAATAAATTGTGAAGTATCAGAGAATGATTTTAGTTGGACAAACATAGAAAACCTCCAACAGCTGCAGTGAACTGACCTCAGAACCTCCAGTCTACAGCTTGGACTCTCCAGGAAACCACAGAGCTCCTTCACTCCAGAGTCAGACAGGTCGTTGTAACTCAGGTCCAGTTCTATCAGGTGGGAGGGGTTGGACTTCAGAGCTGAGACCAGAGAAGAACAGCTGATCTCTGACAACCTGCAGCTCCTCAATCTGAATAAAGAATAAAATATGTGAGCTGAAGCAACAGGATGCATGTTCAAACTGAAATATGAACTAAATGATTGAAGTGACAGAATTAGTTACTGGATGTCAGAGACAGAAAAACTGAATCCAACGGAGTCCCGGAAGAATCCGGAAACCCCGCCGATGATTGCCCAAGTCCAGAATGACGTAAAAAAAGGATCCAGTCAGAACGTAGGAGTGAGTTCGCGATGGAGGCTTATGAGAGAGTGATGCTGATTTCAGTGAAAGCTCCCGTGGCTTTTCTTTAGTTTTTTTTGCCAAAAGTCAAGTGATCGCTTCCTCCTCGCTGTCTCCATGACTGAAATGAGGAAATGAATGAATTTGTCACGAGCGAATTACAC
>JBBPBX010053550.1:13342-23803 GCA_038048925.1 Garcialebias charrua | reverse complement strand
ATTTGTCACATGTAGACTGGACTATTGCAATGGTTTATTATCTGAGTGTCCAAATACTTCTTTAAAAAGTCTTCAGTTGATCCAAAATGCTGCTGCCAGAGTCTTAACTGGAGTTAAAACTTCTTACTTCCGCTCTCGGCAGGGACTGGTCGCATCTCCTTTTGCTCCTACATCTCCCTGCATTCCCTCCCCCGCTTCTGCATTTGTCTCGTCTATAACTCTTCAGCGCTCGCTCGAACCAATTTGGAATGGAATTATGTGCGTGGACTGTCTTCTGGGCTATTTCACTTATCGATTCTATCGACAACAAAAATTTCTGCGAAGCGCACCGGCCAGGGAGAGCCAGGGCGCCCTATCGACATGCAGGCGGTGAGCTGCATTATGGACTCTATGAGCAGGCTAATGCAACTGTCCGCTCTTTCTGTCGGGGACGTGGAATCTCTGTGATTTATTGGGACACTGGTGGCTCATGCCACTGAAGGGCTGAGGGGGACCGCGGCGATTGGCGTGCTGACGAGGACCTCCGCTCAGCGAAAATGCTTTGATCCAGGCTATGAAGGACCTTCCCAGCTGTTGTGCGGGCTGTGTCACACGGTGAGAGAAGCGGTGGCTGCCGCGGACCTGCAGTGTGAACTGTGGACTCGTTTACAGCCGCTCGGATTCAAACAGGGCACATACGGAAGGATCTTTTAGCTCGGAACCTGACACGAATTCGGCGATTTGGACCCAGAAAACAGAACCTGGACTTAAAGACCGCAGTAAAAGAACACTGTGGTCTGACTGGAAAATAAAGCAACTAATCTAATCTGGCCTCTGGCCTTGGACTGTTGAAGGCTACAAATCTTCTCCTAGACTGGGAGCTGGAGAACCCGCTGCCCCCCTACCCCTCCCCCGAGAGGTTTCTGTGTGCATTCTTGGTTTGAGCCGAGCTCTGAGACCAGCGAACTGTTTCTTATCTAGAATTGTTACACACAGACTGTTTCCTCCCGCCTGCCGTCATAAATGCATCTTGTCCTGTAACTAAATGTGCTTTATTTGATATGGTTTTTACTGGATCACGCGGTGTCTTGAAGACAAAACGTGATTCATCTTTTTTTAATATCAACGCTGTAAACCCCGTGTCTTATCCTGTTTTCCTATCTTTGACCTTCATCTGGGGACAGATGGGTAGGCCGCGCTAAGAACATATCGATAAAATATGTTTTGTTCAGCTGCAGCTTGTTACACTAATCTCTCTCCTGGATGACTGTAATTACATACTTACGCTGTATCGGTGAAAATTGATGCAATGTCAATAAACCTATCTTGTATCTTGTATCTTGTATCTTGTATCTTGTAATAGAGATCATATGTCTCCAGTTTTAGTTTCTCTCCATTGGCTCCCTGTCAAATTCAGAATATAATTCAAAATCTTACTTTTAACCTACAAAGCTCTCAACAACCTAGCTCCATTTTATATTACAGATCTTATTGTTCCATATTTTCCTAACAGAGCACTTTGCTCTCAGACTGCAGGTTTACTTGTGGTTCCTAGAGTTTACAAAACCAGAATGGGGGGCAGAGCTCTCAGTTCTCAGGCTCCTCTCTTGTGAAACCGTCTTCCACTTTCTGTCCATGAGGCTGACACATTGTCCAGTTTTAAAACTGGACTCAAGACTTTCTTTTTTAATAAATCCTATAGTTGGGGTCAGTTTGGGTTTCCTGAGCTGTCCCTTAGTCATGCTGCTATAGACTTAGACTGCTGGAGGACAAACTGACCACACTTTTTCACTCTGCTTACTCTGCGCAACCTGTTTTGTATTTGTAATTATTTTTTATATCCTTAACATGGGAGGAGTTCGGAGAGGCCATGGAGAATGACTTCAGTACGGCTTCGAGGCGATTCTGGTCCACCATCCGGCGTCTCAGGGGGGGAAATCGGTACGCGACAAACACCATTTATGGTGGGGATGGCGTGCTTTTGACCTCAACTCGGGATGTTGTGAGTCGGTGGGCGGAATACTTCGAAGACCTCCTCAATCCTACTGGCACGTCTTCCACTGAGGAAGCGGAGCCTGGGGACTTTGGGTCGGGCTCTCCAATCTCTGGTGCTGAGGTCACCGAGGTGGTTAAAAAGCTCCGCGGTGGCAAGGCTCCGGGGGTGGATGAGATTCGCCCTGAGTTCCTTAGGGCTCTGGATGTTGTGGGGTTGTGTTGGCTTACGCGACTCTGCAATATCGCGTGGACATCGGGGGCAGTTCCCTTGGATTGGCAGACTGGGGTGGTGGTTCCCCTATTCAAAAAGGGGGACCGTAGGGTGTGTTCCAACTATAGAGGGATCACACTCTTAAGCCTCCCTGGTAAGGTCTATTCAGGGGTTCTGGAGAGGAGGGTCCGTCGGATAGTCGAACCTCGGATTCAGGAGGAGCAGTGTGGTTTTCGTCCTGGTCGTGGAACACTAGACCAGCTCTACACCCTCAGCAGGGTCCTGGAGGGTGCGTGGGAGTTTGCCCAACCAGTTTACATGTGCTTTGTGGACTTGGAGAAGGCATTCGACCGCGTCCCTCGGGGGTTCTGTGGGGGGTACTCCGGGAGTATGGGGTACCAGGCCCTTTGATAAGGGCTGTTAGGTCCCTGTACGACCGGTGTCAGAGCTTGGTCCGCATTGCCGGCAGTAAGTCAGGCTCGTTTCCAGTGAGAGTTGGACTCCGCCAAGGTTGCCCTTTGTCACCGATTCTGTTCATAACTTTTATGGACAGAATTTCTAGGCGCAGCCAAGGTGTTGAGAGGATCCGTTTTGGTGACCTTAGAATCGCTTCTCTGTTTTTTGCAGATGATGTGGTCCTACTGGCTTCATCAGTTCGTGATTTACAACTTTCACTGGAGCGGTTTGCAGCCGAGTGTGATGCGGCCGGGATGAGGATCAGTTCCTCCAAATCCGAGGCCATGGTCTTGAGCCGGAAAAGGGTAGCATGCCCTCTCCGGGTCGGGGAGGAGGTCCTGCCCCAAGTGGAGGAGTTTAAAGTGAGACTAAACCCAGGTTGAGACGGTAACTCCTCCTTCCAAAATCTCCCTGAAAATGGGCGTGTCGAGAGACAAGGAGGGGTGGAGGTAGAGTTGTGCTTTTGTTCACGCCTCCACCTGCAACAACCTAAAACAAATTAAACCTCTAGCCAACAACATACACCAAGCAACAACAAAGAATAAACATGTAGATGTATTTATCTATTCCACCCATTCCATCCAAAACCAAAGGCCTAAAAAAATGAAAATGAAAAGAAAAATAAAACCGCTTGTCAGGAGTGAAATGCAGCACTTCCATATAAGGTATGCACTTCTCATCTCTGCAGGGGATTGGCTCTGCTTGAACCACCTGTGTGACATCACACATGAGCAGACATGTCACACATGAGCGTTTGCACAAATAAGAAAATTAAGGTGTAATCCACCAGTTCAACCCATAGAACTACCGTAAACACATTTTTAGACCAAATATTGCCAAATATTGCCAATTTACACAGATATGCACAATTATGTGAGAATAAACACAGCCATAGTGCTAGATAACATTTTAAACACATTCTAGGGAGTTTATCAGCTAAAAAAAGTTAATTTTGGGTTTAGTCGCACTTTAAGTATCTCGGGGTCTTGTTCACGAATGAGGGAAAACTGGAGCGTGAGATCGATAGGCGGATAGGTGCAGCATCCGCAGTGAAGCGGGCGCTGTACCGGTCTGTCGTGGTGAAGAGAGAGCTGAGTCGAAAGGCAAAGCTCTCAATTTACCGATCGATCTACGTTCCCACCCTCATCTATGGTCATGAGCTTTGGGTTGTGACCGAAAGAACGAGATCTCGGATACAAGCGGCTGAAATGAGTTTTCTCCGCAGGGTGTCTGGACTCTCCCTTAGAGATAGGGTGAGAAGCTCAGTCATCCGGGAGGGACTCGGAGTAGAGCCGCTGCTTCTCCACATCGAGAGGAGCCAGTTGAGGTGGCTCGGGCATCTGGTTAGGATGCCTCCTGGACGCCTCCCTGGTGAGGTGTTCCGGGCATGTCCCACCGGGAGGAGACCCAGAGGAAGACCCAGGACACGCTGGAGGGACTATGTTTCTCGGCTGGCCTGGGAACGCCTTGGGATTCCCCCAGAGGAGCTGCTCCAAGTGGCTGGGGAGAGGGAAGTCTGGGCCTCCCTACTTAGGCTGCTACCCCCGCGACCCGACCCCGGATAAGCGGACGAAAATGGATGGATGGATGGATGGATGGATGGATCCTTAACATGTGTTTTTGTCTTTCAGGTACACCTGCACCTACACCTGGCTGGACCGACCATTCTGTGTTTGTTTGTTTCTCCTTCCTGTCCTCTCAAACCAGCCGGTCAAAGCAGATGGACACTTGTCCTGAGCCTGGTTCTGCTGGAGGGTTCTTCCTGTTAAAGGAGAGTTTTTCCTTTCCACTGACTTCTGTTGTGGGTTGATGCTATACAAATAAACTGAATTGAACTAAATTTCTGCTTCTTTCAGCCTAATTGGGCAAACCTGTTCTTTCTGTTTTCAGATAAATTCAAGTTTTTATTATAATTTCTGCTACTTTTAGCCTAATTAACTTCTTTCTGCAAATTTCAGCTTGTGTTCTTTTCAGCTTATTTCTGCTAGTTTAACCTTTTCTGCTATTTCAGCTACCATTAACTGTTTTTGTGCTGAATTTAGATTAGCTAATTTCACTTTTTTTTTTAAATATATATATAGCTAATTTCAGCTTCTTCAACTTCCTTCTGGTAGTTTAATCTTTCTGCCATTTCAGCTTTATTTTTTTGGGTGCTAATTTCAGCCTTTTTTTGTGTGTGCTAATTTCCTAATTTTTGTGCTAAATTCTACTTAATTAAACCCACCCTAATTTCCGTTGTACACATCGCACTCCCCTATAAGTTGCATCAGTCCAAATATGTCTAATAAAGTGTAAAAATCCATAAATATGTTGCTTCGCCGTATAAGTTGCATCTATTATGTGTCACCGCTGATAACCTGGAAATGTGGGCTGATGTTGTGCTAAAAATCGATTGGATGCCAAATGATGGCTGTGTGGCATGCATGGGAAGACTTTAACAAGAATTTAACAAGATTACCATTGAAAACAATTATTTGTTTGCTCAAAATTATAGTAAAGGTGTGTCTCAGTCTAACTTTTGTTCAATAAATGCACTTCAATGGCCAAATTAGCTGTATTTCACTCAAGTGCCATCTAGCGGCTGAAAATGGTACTGTTAAATATTTTCAGTCAGAATGAATGAAAACGCTCATATCTCAGCCAAAAATTGGTTTATAAATATGGGAACAAAATCCATAAATATATTGCTTCGGCGTATATGTCGCTGGGCATGTAAATTATGCAACAACAACAAAAAATGACTTATGGACCAAACATACGGCAATTCAGCAAATATGTGTTCTTTCTGCTTTCTTCTGTTAAATTAGTCTTGTTCTTCCTTTTCAGCTACATTTCAGCATGTATTTTAGCTAATTTCAGCTGTTTTTCAGCAAGTTCTTCTGCAATAAGCATTCACACTGCATTTTCGCAGGAAATTTAATTTCTCTAGTTCTGTGCTGCCTTGAAGAGATGAACAAAAAGAAACCTCTCTCGGTTCTTCACAACCAAAACATTTAGGTTTACGTGTACCGGTAGTCTCTGTTCAGTCCCAGTACAGAGAAACGCTCATCTTGAAAACTACAAACATTCACTATTCAAATTCCTCAGTGATGAGGGACACCTGGGTAATGATTGTTGTAGCTGACATCTCCTTTAACGGTGTGAAAGTGATAACTCACTGCTGTGTGACTGTATGCAGAAGACATCTTGGTTTGCTTCTTCCTGGACAGCTGACTGCAGCTCTGAGTATCCATCGGCTGTAGTCCTTACAGAGTACTGTGCTGTACTCCAGCTGCACAGCTGCTTGCTGCCACTGCAAAGAGTTGGACACATGAAACCTGAAACTTCTTTGTGTTAACACAACAAAACACACTCAAAGAGAGGAGCATCGTGTAGGATGTGTGTAGTCTGGCCGCCAGAGACCAACACAACAAATGCTGTCCCTGTCTCTGGGAGTTTGTTGTCCCCAGTCACAGATCAAAGAAGGGAAATTGTAAATACCATAATTTCTGGACTATTGAGCACACCTGAATATAAGCTGCGCACACTAAATAAAAAATAAACTAAAAAAATGTGTACATGTATACAGTATAGTCCACACTTGTTTATAAGCCACAGGTCCACGTTGTTACATGAGATATTTACACAATAAAAAAACACACACAAAAAAACTTTTAATTACCATACTGTCCAGTCTACAAGCCGCTACTTTTTCACAGGCTTTGAACCCCGCGGCTGCGACTAATTTATGAAATTTAATTTTTTTGAGACGGGCTAGTAAGCTTCCTGTTGCCAAAAACATATAGCTTTGTCACACCCGGGCACTAAAAGAGCTGCCAAATACATGTCTCTCTCTCGGGGGGGTCCTCATGATTTTATTTGACAGTTTAACATACAAAGACTGAGTGAAGGAGGGCTGAAAAATAAAGTAATCAATCAGAGAACACTGGCTCCTTGGTTCCAATTCTGAGTTACGTACTTTAAAACAGACATCTAGAAAGCTGGAAAGAAAATGGTACTCTACTAATGTTGAAGAATTTATTTATCTGGGAGAGGCAGCCTGTTAACTTGCAAAAAAGCACTCCGTAAAGCTAGAACTTTATTTTATTCATCTTTAGGAGCCAAGATGGTATAGTGGTTAGGGCGTTTGACTTGGGACCCGAAGGACGCGGGTTCGCGTCCCGGCCACTACACACCTTGGGGTGTCTATGAGTGCACACCTAATTCTCCAGCTCCCCGAGCGCCCTCTGGCTGCTCACTGCACCACCTGGGGTGGTTGGGTTAAATGCAGAGACGAATTTCGTCTGTGTATGGGAAACATACGCAGATGACAGACAAACACATTATTATTATTATTTATTAATTGATGAGAATAAAAATAACTTTTCATTACCATAGCTAAAATCAAAAAAGGCGTTCAATACAGATTTTATCATGTCCTGGACGACTGAGAATCTACACCAGCATATTACCATAGCTAGTCTAGTGAAAAGTCCCATTTCTGTTAAACCATGTACTGTACTGTATCCCTACAACTTTAAGCAGTGATGACTTTATGAGATTCTTTACAAAAAAATTACTTCAATAAGGGAAAAGATTCAAACAAACCTTCTTACTATCACCTCTGGTTCTGTGTCAGATGAGACAACTTTAAAAATGTCACTAGAACCTGATTTATGGTTCAGTGTTTCCCCTATCATTATACAAGTGGGGTGCTCCACCCTGTCAACAGAACTGAGCACCCTGCCTACCAAACAAAATTCACCCCCTCCCCAGGGGTGCAGTGGTGCGGACAGAGACGTGTCCTGAGCTGTGCAGCGCACTGTTTGAATTGAATAATTCTTAGGTGTAACTACACTCCAAAATGGAAGTCAGTACCAGTGCAGCGAGGACTGTCCAGACCTCTACATTGGAGAAACTAAACAGCCTCTTCACAGAAGAATGTCCCAACACAGGAGAGCCACCTCCTCTGACAAAACTCAGCTGTTCACCTCCACCTCACGGACAAGGGACACTCATTTGATGACCAGAATGTGCACATTTTGGACAGAAAGCACAGATGTTTGAGAGGGGGTGAACTGAAGGAAGCTGTTAATATTAAGAGAGAAAAACCTTCTCTTAACAGAGGAGGAGGTCTCAGATTCCAACTTTCAAAAACATATACTGTACATGTAATGCAGCTTTAGGACTGATTCCCAGACGGTTCGGTTCATAGCTGATGTGAACAGAGGAGTCTCGTCTGTGAATTAGACTAACAAAGACCTTAAGAAACCCTTACTGTTAAGGTGTGAGGTGTGATTTGTCAATCTACATAGGTATGTGTGTGCCTTATCTCAGCCTTTAAAACCTGAACTCCACACTCTGCTCTTTGAATTGATAAGCTCCTCGGATGAAGAGTGAAACGTCTTCTGTTACAAATAAAGTCCAGTTGTTTCTGTATTGAACGTTTTTTTCATTTTATCATGTCCTGGATGACTGAGAATCTTCACCAGCACAGTACCATTCTTGTTTTTTTAAGTTAGCATGCTCACAACATGCACGGACAGGCGGCAGGTATATCCAACCAGCTGCACAACGAGGGACAATAATCTGACATTTGGGGAATTTATAGCCAGCTCACCGTTTAAAACTATTCTCAAACAAATGTGGTGTAAAGTGGGTGAGGGGCTGAAGGGTGGAGGTGGGTGCCAGGCCGGGCCCTGGTTGGTTGTGTCCTCCTCCTCACCTGCTGACAGCAGAGATGGAGCAGCTGGTGAACAGAGGCACCTCCTCAGGACAGTCTCTGTCACAGCAGCAGTCAGCATCACAGCCTGCAGGGAGCTCATCACAGGGACACAGGCCGGAAGCTGACCAAACAGGAAGAAAAAATATTCAGTCAACCTTTATTTATAAACCTGTATAAATAACCCTTTATTTATACAGGTTAATCTGTATAAATAACCCTGTATAAATAAAGGGTTATTTATACAGGTTACACCACTGAGCCCCGGGGACTCACTGACAAAAGAGACCTGATAAAGTTCTCTCTGTGATACTTTGCACTGCAGTGTCAGTCAGCAGCTGCTCCTCGAACACCTGGAACAACATTAGAAAACAATCAAAATATAATAATGTTTATTTAATAATGTTTTACCGCTGGTCTCGGGAGTCGGGAGGCCGGAAACAGGCAGAGGCTCCGCGGGAACTGGAGGCTCCACCGAGCCGCTCGGTGCCGGAGACTGGAGCTCGGTGTAATAATGAGAAGGAGTGGATGTAAAGTTCTGCTCGGCCGGTGCCGCCGTGCTGTTGTCGGAGCTCGTGAAGTTCTCAAGTGAAATGATGGGAGTGACGCAGAGAAAGAAGCAGACGAGTCTCAAACGGGACCAACCTGCGGAGAAGGCGGCCATTGTTGTTGAGCGTTACTATTGCTGGGTTGCAATCACGTGACCCGGAAGTGGCGCGAAATTCAGATGCGGGGCAGGAAGTGATTTTCCCCAGTTCAAAACACAGCAGAATGGATTACAGCAAGTATGCCAAAGCCCTAAATAAACTGGCGAGGACGAGTTTTGGGTTAACCATTTAGGATCAAAAGAAGCTTTAAATGGTTGTCGACTTGTTTCTGCCCGGGTGAGTAGTGAGATGTATTATTTATTTAGTAATTAGCCTATGCTAACTACGCTATCGCTAATGCTAACAACAAGTTTAGTTAGCCCCCTGTTATTTCTATGTGCGTGGATCTACTTAAAAATAATATATTTAGCTTCTGTAAAGCCAAATTCGTGCTGGAGTTGTATGTGTTAACGTTGAGTCATATGCATTTCTACACTGTAGGTCAGAGATCTACAGTAACTCCATTAAAAAGGTAAGTTAATGTACTGAAAATATTATGATTTTTTTTGTTTTGATAATACAGTATCATCAAGGTGATCGTATCTTCTTTGTAACTTCAGATACTAGCTGGTTAAACTCAAGGTGGCCATACATGGGAGCCTCACCAGATGGAGTCGTTTCATGTGACTGTCATGGAGCCAGGGTGTGTGAAATCAAGGTAAAATTTATTTCTCAAAAGGTTTGGACTACTGCACTGCAGACTTAGCTTTTTTAGATTTTTCTACCTGGATTATTGAGCATGCATTAGGGTACTGCACTGCAGACTTTGCGCACCTCACAGTATGAATGTTACAACTATAATTTTTTACTCAAATCTTTGTTGTTTGCATATTTCACAGCATGTAGCCGTAGTTTTGGGGATGGTCTTGCAGTTTGTGGGATGTTGCCTTGTTTCCAGTTAAAAAATGTGTGACCTTTCCATCACCTTTTAAAACTTAGTCCAGATTAATACATTCTTACCTGTGGAACACACCTGGTTGACAGAGACATAAATATAGTCTCATTTTCTAACATTGGTGTTGGATAGTGAAATGAGTGAAACACAATCTTTAAAAAAGTATCATATTGAAATGTTTTGGAGACTACCGTATTTATTTTTTATGTCTAAGTTTCATTGTCTTGTCCTTCAGTGCCCACAGAGCAAACAGCATGAAGTCGGTCTGAGGATGTGTGCTGGACAGCCTGGTTTTTGTCTCGTCGTCTCGTCAAGGTTGGAGATTCTGTACAACTGGATAGGAACCATCCTTATTACCATCAGCTCCAGGATCAGATTCACATTGTGGATGTACAATATTGTGATTTTGTAGTATGGAGTGAAAATGATATTTATGTGGAAAGAATTCTGCCAGATGACCAGCTGTGGGAAACAGCAGTTCCCAAAATTCAGCACTATTTTACACATTGCATCCTACCTGAAATCCTGGGACAGAAATCCACACGTGACTAACCAATCTAAGAATCAAGAATGTTAT
>JBBPBX010053550.1:0-11455 GCA_038048925.1 Garcialebias charrua | reverse complement strand
ACATATCTTACCTGTCTTTCTAGTTACTGTCCAATAAAATATCTGAAAATATGATTTAAACGATACGACCCTTACCTGTAACAAAGTGGTCGCTGCAGACTCTCGTCAGTTTCTGCACCTCCTGTTTTTAGCCGTAGGTTGTAATCCACGTTTGTCGTCTTTTTTCTGTAAGTTTTTTTAAATTAATCCCCTTGTAGCATACTACTTTCGGAACACGAAAATAACTTTTATCTATCTCTCGATTAGAGCGGTTGCAACAACCGTAAACGGCACAGAATTTAGGCATGTTGATGCTGAATCAGCAACAGAAGGAAACGGCTGCGTTTACTTCCTGCCCGGGCTGCCCCGCATCTGCATTCTGTGACGTCACTGCTACGTCATCTGAAACCCAGCAATGGTTTTCTTCTTCTTCTTCTTCTGTTCCGTTGCGGCGTCATGAAACAGCAGCTCTTTACCACCACCCAGCAGTGGCACCCTGGAACTGCACCTGCATCATCTATTTTTGTACGAATGTACTAAATACAATTATTGGAGAGGCACAATCTGGATTTATGCAAAATAGGCACATTTCCAATAATATACGACTTGTTCTTGATATCCTTGACTACTCAGAATTAATTACTGATAATAGCTTCATACTCTTCTTAGACTTTTACAAAGCGTTTGACTCTATTAATCACAATTTTATCTTCAGCTGTCTTCATAAATTTGGATTCGGGCCCTTCTTTTGTAGTTCAATTAAAACATTATATAAAAATGCTAACTGTTCTGTCAAATTAAAAAATGGTACCTCCCCTAGATTTAACTTAAATCGAGGAATTAGGCAGGGTTGCCCAATTTCCCCTTATCTCTTCCTTTTAGCCACCCAAATTCTTGCTGACTTTATTTCTATAAATCAACTAAAAGGTATTTCTGTTTTTGGTAAAGAAATTCAAATTTAGCTGATGATACTACTCTTTTTTTAAAAGACAACAGTCAAATTTCACCAGCTTTAAATTTAATCCATCTCTAACGTTTCAGGACTTCACTTGAACTTTAAAAAATGTGAACTTTTACCAGTTAAAGACTGTACTTCAAAATTTATATCTAATATCCCTGTCAAAGAAAGTGTAACATATTTAGGCATAATTATCTCCAAAAACAACTCAGAAAGATGCTCTTTAAACTTTGCTCCATTAATTGACCAAACCAAAAAACGTTTTAATCTATGGCTTCAAAGAGACCTAAGTTTTAGAGGACGTGTTTTATTATCTAAAGCTGAAGGAATATCACGACTTACTTATTCTGCACTTTCCCTAGACTTAGACAATCAAACATTAAAGACTATTGACCAAATGCTGTTTAATTTCCTATGGAAAAATCGTATTCATTACTTAAGGAAATCTGTGGTAATGAGCTCATACGAGAAAGGAGGCTTAAATTTTCTCGATTTCACAACTCTAAACAACACCTTCAAAGTAAATTGGATAAAATCATATTTAAAAAATCCGTCTTCCATGTGGAATATTTTCCCACATCACATCTTCTCAAATTTAGGAGGGCTCGATTTTCTCCTCCTCTGTAATTACAATATAGATAAAGTACCAGTAAAACTTTCTGCATTTCACAAACAAACACTTCTTTCATGGGCACTTATTTATAAACATAATTTTTCCCCTCATAATTTTTTTAAAGTGGAGGAGTTTAAGTATCTCGGGATCTTGTTCACGAATGAGGGAAAACTGGAGCGTGAGATCGATAGGCGGATAGGTGCAGCGTCCGCAGTGAAGCGGGCGCTGTACCGGTCTGTCGTGGTGAAGAGAGAGCTGAGTCAAAAGGCAAAGCTCTCAATTTACCGATCGATCTACGTTCCCACCCTCATCTATGGTCATGAGCTTTGGGTTATGACCGAAAGAACAAGATCTCGGATACAAGCGGCTGAAATGAGTTTTCTCCGCAGGGTGGCTGGACTCTCCCTTAGAGATAGGGTGAGAAGCTCAGTCATCCGGGAGGGACTCGGAGTAGAGCCGCTGCTTCTCCACATCGAGAGGAGCCAGTTGAGGTGGCTCGGGCATCTGGTTAGGATGCCTCCTGGACGCCTCCCTGGTGAGGTGTTCCGGGCATGTCCCACCGGGAGGAGACCCAGAGGAAGACCCAGGACACGCTGGAGGGACTATGTTTCTCGGCTGGCCTGGGAACGCCTTGGGATTCCCCCAGAGGAGCTGCTCCAAGTGGCTGGAGAGAGGGAAGTCTGGGCCTCCCTACTTAGGCTGCTACCCCCGCGACCCGACCCCGGATAAGCGGAAGAAAATGGATGGATGGATGGATGGATAATTTTTTTATTTGGAATAACAAATTTATCCTTTACAATAACAAATCACTTTTTTATCCACAATGGTTCAACCAAAACATCCTTCTAGTGGGTCAACTGTTTAAGAAAAATGGATGTTTACTCAGTTATAATGAATTCAACATGAAGTTTAACCTTGCTGTCACTACTAAAGAGTATGATATTGTGTTTGATGCTGTTACTAGTGAAATTTGTGAACTCTTTAGAAACAATGTTTTTGATGAACAGAAATCCTTGTTGAATGTAACTGACACCACTGTTGGTAAAGCTTGTTTTTCTTCAACATGTAGGAACAACAGAATTATCCGTGCCCTGTTCCAGCAGGATATTATTTCTATCCCCTCATCTGTCTTCTACTGGAGAAACTTTGTCCCTGACTCACAATGGAAAAATGTGTGGACATTTCATCAGAAACTGATGATAAACAACAAAATGAAAGATGTCTCCTTTAAACTGTTACACAGAATATATCCTACTAATCAATTCATGAAGAAATATATTAAAACAATTGACCCCAACTGTAAATTTTGCAAAGAGCACTCCGAAACAATCAGTCATTTATTCTGGAATTGTTATGTCATAAAGACATTTTGGAAGCATTGTAATAATTTTATCATCTGTAATATTGATTCAAAATTTTCATTAAGATATGAACACATTATTTTTGGCTTTCACGAAAAGAATATTAATGTTAATAAAAACCTGGCAATTAATTTAATTATAATATTTGGCAAATACCATATTCACAAATGTAAATTTTCATCATCTTCGCCTTTTTTTCCAGGTTTAATTAAAGAAATAGAATTATATTTATGCACCATTTCTAAGAGTAACAACAAGAAAGCTATAAACACGTTTGAATGCTGTAGCTCCTTGAATATATTTAATGTATAATTTTATTTTTGTAGAAACCTGACACCCCCCTGGCATAGTTAATTTTGTTAATTTCTCTGTGTTCCTTGTTCTTGTTATCTTGTCCCTTGTTCTTTTTGTTCACATTCTTATAACTGTAACTGTATCTGTGTAATAATAATAATAATTAAAAAAAAAAATCTATTTTTGTTTTGTACGGTGGCCGACAGGTGCAAACGAGCTGCAAACACATGAATGACGCAAACTCTTAACCAAAATACAAAAGCAACAGAAAAAATCTGCAAAAGAAGAAAAATCTGCAACCACAGAAAACAAAGAAGAAACACACACACACACACACACACACACACACACACACACACAAAATGAATGCAAAGGAAAAAATGCTGCAAATAGCAACAAAAAACAACAACATCAAAATAACAGGATCAAAATGTTAAAAACAGTCCAATTTATTATCTACAATAAATGGATGATTGTCCTTAGCTGGACAACAGAGAATTAAAGGCAGTGGTGATAGAGACTGGAGCAGAACAACACATTGAAGTTCATGTGTGTTGGGGGTGTTAGGACGTTTGACTTCTTTCAGCTTTTCCCTTTTCAGGAGTCTCCACAGTGAGTCATCCTCCTCCACCTCACTCTGTCCTCTGCATCCTCTGTCCTCCCTCCCTTCATGTCCTCTGCATCCATATATCTCCTCTTTGGCCTTCCTCTGTGAAACTGGGTACTTTTAGAGTCAATAACTCAATGCTTTTAATGTTTTATTCTGCTTTTATTGAAGGTATTTTAACATTTTGTAACATATGTTGGTTTGGCAATGCTACAGAGGCTCAGAAGAAATCATTGAGAAGTATAGTAACTACAGCCAGCAAACTGTTAGGGACCACTCTGCCAAGTATGGAAAACATATACATGGACAGAGTTATGAGGAAGGCAAACAAGATTATAGCAGACGACACACATCCCCTAAGATCTTCATTTGAGTTGCTTCCTTCAGGGCGAAGGTACGGCCTTCCTTTATTCTCAAGAAACAGAACAAAATTTTCTTTCATACCACAAGCAATTAAATCAATAAATAATACTAAGATATCATGACTACTGAGCACAAATGTCTTTGCTGTAATGATGGATGTTAATGTCATGTTTGTATAAGTATGTCCTTTATGTCAATGCCTGCTGACAATGTTGCAAACTTTTCCCTACGGGGACAAATAAAACTATCTATCTATCTATCTATCTTTTTCCTGGCAGCTGCATTTCTAACATCCTTCTACCAATATACCCACTGTCCCTCCTCTGGACATGTCCAAACCATCTCAGTCTGGCCTCCCTAACTTTATCTCCCAGTTGTTCAACATGTGCTGTACCTCTGATGATCTCATTCCTGATCTTATCCATCCTTGTCACTCCTAAGGAGAACCTCAACATCTTCATTTCTGCCACTTCCAGTTCTTTCTCCTGTCTTTTTGTCCATGTCTCTGTCTCCAGACCGTACAACATAGCTGGTCTCACCACTGTCTTGTAAACTTCACCTTTGACCTTTGCTGACACCTTTTTGTCACAAATCACTCCTGAAACTTTGACTGCTCTCTAAAATAGTAATTTCAATTCAACCTTTATTTATGGTTGTTAGTCTCATTACCTCGAGGACTCATTTACAAGAGAGACCTGTTTAATCAAATGTAATGTTTATAGATGTTTAACGGTTAAAATACACCAAAATGCAGGAAATGACATCTCTTTTATTCCACATTTTCTGGGGGAGTCTTTTATTTTATATTTTCTATGTATAATCAAGATGTTTGTAAAATGTTTGATTTTATAATCAAGGGAGTTGTATGGGAAAGTATAAGGTTTTGTAGTAAGAAACGTTTGTGTTTACTGAATATTATGCATCTATTTTTCATGTGTGGTTTAAACTCATAACCTTTTTTACTTGTGTCCAAAGTGAAGATGTTCTTTAGATTTATTCTTTGACTGATGAAGAGTTCTCATTACCAAGTGTGGATCCTTCTGCTTGGAAGAGGAGGACCTCTGACGCTCTCGTCTTTAATTACAACAGGTGTTTTGTTATTAACCTTTATTTTTTATTATTATATTTATTCATTTTAAATACAACACAAGAACAATCTCTTATTTGAGACCATACAGCATAAAAGTAAAATGAAGGGATGCAGAAAGAAGAAAAAAATCTTATTTTAAATGACGAGGGAGGAAAACTTCCTGACAAGTTTCATGTGGAGACTAGAGGTGCCCAAAGTGGGGCCTGTGGGCCAAAGTTGGCCCACCCACCAGTCCTCATGACTAAATTCAAATTTCCTTTGAAGAGTCCATGTGTTTTCACTCAGTCATTCCAGTGACGTTAATGTTAGATGGAAAAGTTGGCCCATTGACTGAAATATATATGGGAATGTTTATTTATGTTCATATCATTGTTGCTGATGGACATTTTTTTTACTTATTGCACTACATTAAAGGTTCAGTATGCAGTTTCTGTAGAACTGCAGCAGTTAGAAATATTTTCAACAGGCAAAGCATTCTGATCCCTCCCCCTCAGAGCCATATGTGGCTCTGCCCCCTTGTGGTCTGTTGAATTTCAAATTCAAGCTCTGTTTTTATTGGCTGATTCAAATTCAAGCTCTGTTTTTATTGGCTGATTCAAATTCAAGCTCTGTTTTTATTGGCTGGTTACAAACTCTGTTTTTATTGGCTGGAAAATGGCGGGTCACCTTTTCTTTTTAGAAATGCTTATTTACCACCTGGAGAAGCAAGGGGACAATATTTTTTTTAATTTTTTTTCAGAGATTACCTGGCTAACATCAGTCTGTCAGGAGGTAGTGACAGAGTGAAGAAATATGTTCATAAAAAAAGCTACATACTGTAGCTTTAATTGTACTGAAATGCCAAAATTTCAAGATGTTTTAATATCTTATATTGTTCTGTATATTATATTCTGCATTCTGTAATGCTCTTTATACAGAATGGAAGGTTAAATAACTGTATATTAAAGGTGCTATGTGTAACTTTCTGTAGAGCACAAAACTTAGAAATATTTTCAACAGGCAAAGCATTCTGATCCCTCCCCCTCAGAGCCATATATAGATAGATTTATTTGTCCCCGAAGGGAAATTAATTTGCAACATTGTCAGCAGGCATTGACATAAAGGACATACTTATACATACATGACATTATCATCCATCATTACAGCAAAGACGTTTCAGCTCAGTAATTCATATATGGCTCTGCTGCTCCCCCTGGCCCTGCTGAAATTCAAATTCAAGTTGTTTTTATTGGCTGATTAACGGTGGGTCACTCTGTGTTTTTATAAATGCTGATAGAGAAGCAAGGGGACAATAGTTTTTTTTTCAGAGATTACTTTGTCTAACACCAGTCTGTCAGTAGATAGTGACAGAGTGAAGAAATATGTTAAAAATATATTGTTAGAAAAGTTACAGACTGCACTACAGTTACATAGTGCAGCTTTAAATAAATGGATTTTTGTCCTGCATTATGCTTGCATTTGGCCAAAGTCCTCAGAGATTTTAAATTTGGCCCTCAGGGGAAAGTTTGGGCAGCCCTGGTGTAAAGGATGAACACGGCTTCATGTCTGTGCTCGAACGAGCTGAGTCTTCAATGCATACTTTTCTGACTTTGAAAAAAAAAAAAGGATTAAGAGTGATCTTACGTTCATTGAGTATACAAGTTTCTCCGTTTGTTAAAAAAGTCCACATCATCATGACTTTTTTGCGCCATGTTGTGGTTTCAGATATCATGCGCTCTCGCAGTTCTGTCTTCACGGTCAGTTTGTGAGGACAACCTGCTCTTAGTAGATCAACACGTTCTCCCTCCATTACTCAATGATGGCTTGAACAGAACTCCTGGAGATGTTCAGGACCTTGGGAATATTTTTGTTCCGTCTTGACTTGTAGTTTTGAACCATCTTCTCTGAGCTGAATTAGTTCATGTGAGGAAACCACCGACATCCAGAGTCGAAGCTGTTCTGTACGGAGGAATGGACCAGTTTGTCCAAACTGGTGAGGACTGATCAGCTGTTACTGGAAATGTTTAGTTGTAGTTACTGCTTCATGCCAGGTACTGAAAGCAAAGGTTCACATACTTTTATTACCACTCAAATATGTATTGAACAATTTCCCTCAATAAATATATGACCAAGTGTAATATGTGTGTCTCTTATCTACTTTTAGGACTGTGTGAAAATCTGACGACGTTCCACTTTCTATGAATGAAAATCACAGAACGTCTGTCAAACTCAAGACTGAAACGTCCTTCTGTCAAATCCTGCACTTCAGGACAAATGCTGGAGGATTTGTGGACGTTTAATTTGACAAAGACTTACAAGTGTTAAGGTTCTGATATAGTGACTTCTAAAGTTACATATGTAACTCCCACAACTGAAAGAATGTGTTCATGCATGTCCATTCATGTAAAGTTTAAACCATTTTACAGCATCAAAACCACAAACAAGAACATTTACAGAAGAAAACCAGTAATAAACTAGTGCAGTACTTTATTATTCAATACAAAAACGTCACTACGCTGGAGTACAGTTGTCACCAAGGCGGCTATCTTCACTAAAACGTCTCAAAATGAAGTTTCACTCATGGACAAAAAGTATACAGACTACATCAAAACACTTTAAATCTAAGAAGAAGAAAAAAAAGTACAACTGCTCAACAAACATGTCAAATGAGTTCAGCAGGTCACATGACAAGGAATGATTATGTTCTTTTAATGGCATCATCAATTTCTGAAATTTGCTCTTTCAGTTGGTTCCACTGTTCAGGATTCAAGGAGATACCTGAAAGAGAAATAAAAAACATTATTACGGAGCCTTTAAAAACACTCACATCTCGAATGTTTCACTGTTTTCTGTTACAATCAGTCCTGGTCTTCAGGAACTGGTTCCACCTTTGTCATTTATTCAGCCTCGGCTCATTTCTGCTGTTTCAGCTTCTTTTTTTTATTTACCTGCTTTCAGTAAAATTCAAAATCAACTCACAGTAACAGTTTAGAGATGAAACAGCTGGTTTTAGCTTCTTCTGCAGATTTCAGCTAAAATTATTTAGCAGTAAACACTCACGCTGCAGTTTCACAGGAAGTTACCGTACATTCTTTCATTTAAAGGTGCTATGTGTAACTTTCTGTAGAGCACAAAACTTAGAAATATTTTCAACAGGCAAAGCATTCTGATCCCTCCCCCTCAGAGCCATATATGGCTCTGCTCCCCCTTGCCCTGCTGAAATTCAAATTCAAACTCTGTTTTTATTGGCTGGTTAACGGCGGGTCACTCTGTGTTTTTAGTGTTTTTATAAATGCTGATAGAGAAGCAAGGGGACTATAGTTTTTTTCAGAGATTACTTTGTCTAACATCAGTCTGTCAGTAGATAGTGACAGAGTGAAGAAATATGTTAAAAATATATTGTTAGAAAAGTTAGACTGCACTACAAAGTTACATAGTGCAGCTTTAACGAAAATGACTTGGTAAAAGCTGGCAGTAAGTCGGACCCTTCAGGGTGGAGTTGGACTCCATCAGGGTGGAGTTGGACTCCATCAGGGTGGAGTTGGACTCCATCAGGGTGGAGTTGGACTCCATCAGGGTGGAGTTGGACTCCATCAGGGCTGTCCGGTGTCACTGATTCTGTTCAGAACTTTTATGGATAGAAGTTCTCGGTGCAGCCAGGGGGAGGAGACCCAGGACAACTGAGAGACTCCCAGTTGTCCTGGGAACACCTTGGAGTCCTCCCAGAAGAGCTGGAAGAGGCCGTGGAGAGAGATGTCTGGACCTCCCTGCTCAAGATGCTGCCCTGAGACCTGAGTCCAGAACAAGAGGAAGAGGATGGATGGATGGATTACTTAGTAAAAGTTTGATTTAACTGACAACTCTTTTTAATAATTTGTTTTTGTTTCATTTCTTTCAAAAAAGGCTGATTTCAATTGTTCAGGACTGATTAATAATAATAATGATTACTAATAATGATTAATAATAGTTATAAAAAGGTCAGATGAATTGTTTTAAGGCTCGGTCAAAGTAGCTCCGTGTGTTTCACGGGGATAAATGTGCTGGTCCTCCTGCAGTTCACTGAAACAAAATGAAAGTTATTTTACAAAGATCTGCTCACATATTATGAACACATCTAATCATCGTCACATTTTAAACTACATGTTTGACACTGGACCAGCTCTACACCCTCAACAGGTCCTGGAGGGTGCGTGGGAGTTTGCCCAACCAGTTTACATGTGCTTTGTGGACTTGGAAAAGGCATTCGACCGCGTCCCTCGGGGGGTTCTGTGGGGGGTACTCCGGGAGTATGGGGTACCAGGCCCTTTGATATGGGCTGTTAGGTCCCTGTACGACCGGTGTCAGAGCTTGGTCCGCATTGCCGGCAGTAAGTCAGGCTCGTTTCCGGTGAGAGTTGGACTCCGCCAAGGTTGCCCTTTGTCACCGATTCTGTTCATAACTTTTATGGACAGAATTTCTAGGCGCAGCCAAGGTGTTGAGAGGATCCGTTTTGGTGGCCTTAGAATCGCTTCTCTGTTTTTTGCAGATGATGTGGTCCTATTGGCTTCATCAGCTCGTGATCTACAGCTTTCGCTGGAGCGGTTTGCAGCCGAGTGTGATGCGGCCGGGATGAGGATCAGTTCCTCCAAATCCGAGGCCATGGTCTTGAGCCGGAAAAGGGTAGCATGCCCTCTCCGGGTCGGGGAGGAGGTCCTGCCCCAAGTGGAGGAGTTTAAGTATCTCGGGATCTTGTTCACGAATGAGGGAAAACTGGAGCGTGAGATCGATAGGCGGATAGGTGCAGCGTCCGCAGTGAAGCGGGCGCTGTACCGGTCTGTCGTGGTGAAGAGAGAGCTGAGTCAAAAGGCAAAGCTCTCAATTTACCGATCGATCTACGTTCCCACCCTCATCTATGGTCATGAGCTTTGGGTTATGACCGAAAGAACAAGATCTCGGATACAAGCGGCTGAAATGAGTTTTCTCCGCAGGGTGTCTGGACTCTCCCTTAGAGATAGGGTGAGAAGCTCAGTCATCCGGGAGGGACTCGGAGTAGAGCCGCTGCTTCTCCACATCGAGAGGAGCCAGTTGAGGTGGCTCGGGCATCTGGTTAGGATGCCTCCTGGACGCCTCCCTGGTGAGGTGTTCCGGGCATGTCCCACCGGGAGGAGACCCAGAGGAAGACCCAGGACACGCTGGAGGGACTATGTTTCTCGGCTGGCCTGGGAACGCCTTGGGATTCCCCCAGAGGAGCTGCTCCAAGTGGCTGGGGAGAGGGAAGTCTGGGCCTCCCTACTTAGGCTGCTACCCCCGCGACCCGACCCCGGATAAGCGGAAGAAGATGGATGGATGTTTGACCTTTCACCCTGGTTCAAGGGAACAAAGCTCCTCTGTGCAGTTTGCTACGGAGCAGATGGTGTGGGTTAAGGGTCTTGCTCAAGGGGAGGGTGGAGACAGGTGTGGGAGCTTCACCTGTCCCACCCACATTTTGATGTTGTCGGTCCAGGGAGTTGAACCAGCAACCATCTGAACACAGGCTCATCTTTTCTAACCTCTGCACCACCACTCCGCTAATCCTCATGTATACTGTGAGCCCTGATCTCACAGACTTCAGGACTTTTCAACACGTGTGGTCTGCACACATCAATAACATGATGATGACTGTGGGATCAGACTTTTGTTCTAGCAGATGACTTTGCAGACAGTCCACCAGAGGGCGCCAGGGAAGGAAGCACTGCCAGGGTGTAGGGGTGTAACGATACATAAAACTTTTTTTGGTCGTGAGTTTGAGTGGGATTTTGTTGTTGCCTCAGTGACTGTTCCTATTATCGCTGCAGATTTTTTATGTGCTCATGGACTGTTAGTACCGTATTCTCCGGTGTATAATACGCTCCGGCGTATAATACGCTTTGGCCAATTTTTGGAAATAAATCAGAAAAACCCGTAGATAATACGCTTCGGTGTATAATACGCGCTGCCGTGACAGTCTTTTTTATGGCCACTAGATGGCGCCAAACCCATTGAAACTATAGTGATACAACCGTGACCTCAGAAACACTTCTCTGATCGCTCTCAGTAATGAACTTTTTGGGAGTTATTCCTGAAGGGACAGTAATACTTTTATTACTTTTAATTTGAATCAAACATTACAAATTGTCAGAAAGATAAAGTTGTTAGTTTCAGATGTCAGCATTTTATGATAAAAACTGATCTTAACACTACACACAACACTGTT
>JBBPBX010053549.1:7981-23803 GCA_038048925.1 Garcialebias charrua | reverse complement strand
CCCTCCCCCCCTCAAGGCTCACGGGGTGTTAGCCTAATCAATAAGCCCCAGCAGGGTGCCTCTGTTCTGTCTGTAACAGACAGGCATAGAGGCGCCTGCAAGCAGGTCCCACACCCCTCACAAAGACAGGTGAGGGGGGTAACGTGCTCCAGCCCCCGCTCCATTGTGAACCGCGGGGCGGACAATACACAAACCACACAAACCCGTGACACGTTCGCGCCCCAGGGATGCGCGCCGACAGAATCTGATGGCCCATCTTCCTGGACGTCTTTTCAACAGCCCCCAGGAAGGGACGGGGGGGCACGGCAGAAGCCTACAGGTTATCACCTGCTTCACATGTGCACAAAGGCGGTTGCGGTCAAACTGCTGTGTGCATAAACAAACCGGGGCTGAATCAGACTTCTCCTCCTCTTAATCGAGGAGAACTGAACTCTCTGTCACCAACCAATTTAAAGTCTACCAAGCACAAAAGACCATCTCCACGTTCTCACACTACAGCTGTCCCCTTATCATTTATGGGTGACACGCAATGCTCTAGCAGTCATCCTGCAGCATGTGACTATACTCACTGTACTGACTTGGTTCTGCTCTTAAACAATGTTCCCCCCACCGGGTGACACACAGACCCCGGGCGGTTTGTCTGTCTCCAATGCTCTGTTAAAACTGGAGACCAGTAAACTAGACCCAACCAGGAAACGGGTTGGGGTCAGGAGATCTGCTCGCTTACAAAACTTGCAGCTCCTCAGTCCCATGACCTCCAATAAAAGGAGGAAAATCAGACATTCTGTTCCGCTTTTGTCTAATAACGACAACAAATTGCCTCTGCCCTCAAACACTCTCAAACAGAGTAGTATGGCAGCATATCTACAAAAAGACCCTCTTCCTAACTTGGTTGACCCTTAGGGGGTCACATAGTCCAGGACCCTCGGAGGAGAACTGTTTTCATCAACTGCTCCTCTTCAGGGACACATCACGTCACCAGAAGAAGCAGTCCTACCACTTAGGCTGGGAGCTGTGGAAAACTTCAACTTGATGGCTGAAAGGAACAAGCTGGTGGCATCAGGCTTGCCAGAAAATGTGGTAAATACCATTCAGAATGCCCGAGCTGTGTCAACACAGTCTCTTTACGCACAGAAATTGCATATTTTTGAAGCTTGGTGTACAGAAAGAAATATTATTTCTTATTCATGTGACCTGACTTTTCTTCAGGACTTACTGGAAAAGGGTCGTTCTTTCTCAACACTCAAAGTGTTCCTATCAGCAATTTCTGCCTGTCATGAAGGCTGGGGAAACAGGACACCTGGCGCGTATCCTCTCATAATAAGATTTATGAAGGGCGTGCTAAGAAAGAGACCCCCAGCAGGATCCTGACGCCTGGATGGGATCTTAGTCTGGTCTTGGGGGCTCTCTGTGACCCCCCATTCGAGCCACTGAGCGAGATTAAGATAGATTTATTATCCTATAAAACCGCTCTACTCCTGGCCCTTTGCTCGGCGGAACGCGTGGGTGACCTCCATGCCTTGTCTTTACACCCAATGATTACCAGATTCGCCCCTAACGGGTCAAAGGTCACCTTAAGGCCTAATCCTGCATATGTCCCCAAGGTCCTGACTCTAAACCCTAGAAGTCTGGACTTTGATCTCTCCTCCTTTCCACTTGCTCCTATCCTCACTCAGGAACAGGAAAGGCTTAGGGCTCTCTGCCTTGTGAGGGCTTTAAGCACTTACATGCAGAGAACAGCCGAATGGAAATGAACAAATCAACTGTTTATGTGCTTTGCAGCACCTGCTACAGGAAAGGCCCTATCAAAACATTACCTCTCACACTGGGTGACTGAGGCCATAAAGAGGGCGTACAGTAGCAAAGGTCAACAGGTGCCCTCTGGAGTGCATGTTCACTCTACTCGGGGCTTGACCACCTCATGGTCACTGTTCAAGGATGTACCAGTTGCAGACATCTGTGCTACGGCGAACTGGAGCTCAATAAACACATTTGCAAAGTATTACAGTTTGGATGTTACTACGTGTGATGTCACTAAGGCTGTCCTTTCTAACACACAGTAGAAAGTAACCTTGAGATGCCTGTTTAACAAGGGCAGACGTTCACACGAGCATGCATTTTACTGAGCATTTCAAGGGTGTGAATGAATTACATTCCCATAGCATATGTTACACTGAGAGAACAAGACTGAAAGGGAACTGAAAGTTATGCACCATAACTCATGTTCCCTGAAGGAAGGGAACGAGGTGCAACATATCTGGCCCTTTCAATGCTGAAAGCTCGGTGAAGTGCATCTTGGAGAAAGATGGATGGGCGTCAGCGGCTTAAGTACCCAGAGGGCGGGGCCTCTGGCGCAACGCTGATAGGGATGGGAATTGATAAGAAATTATCAATATCGATGCCTTTATCGATGTCATTTATCGATTTGATTCCTTATCAATTCTGTTATCAATTCTCATTTGGGTAATAAAATATAGTAAACCATTTGTGTTCATAAAGAATTTATTTATGGATATTTTCCCATAAAATAAGTCAATTTTTACATTTTAAAAAATGATCAAAACAAAACAAATGTGTTAAAAAAATATAAAATAGCGTAATGTGTATTGTATCAATTAGAAAATTAGAGTTAGTCATTTTGTACTGTTGTAAATTTGTATTGTATCAATTAGAAAATTAGAAAGAGTTAGTCATTTTGTACTGTTGGTTGAAGATTATTATTGTTAAATCTGATTGTTGAAAAAGTTGGTTGAAGATTATTATTGTTTACATGGCTGATTATTGTTGTTTAATCTGATTGTTGTAAGTAAGGGGCAGATATAATAAGATTTATTCTTCTTTCTGCTACCTTTCATTTTTTTACATTTTGTACACTATCATTTAATGAGATTGTCTTGTATAGTTTCTTCTGTAAAAAAATGAACAAATTTAATAAACATAAACATATTTTTAGACTCATTTTTCGCTCTGATTCTTCGTTTTTCATTTTTGGCGAAAATGGTGCAGTACCAGTTTCGGCCGCTTTAGAGGCGCTGTAGGCAGCAGCCAGCAGAGGACTCAGAGAGTGAAGAGGAAGAGTGGCCACTTCCAGAAGTTTCTACTTGCTGTGTTCGAAAAAAGCCTCCTTTGGTCGGACTGACTCTGTCGCTGCCCGCTCCCTGCTGTGGATGTAGCTGTTTTTGTTTGCAAGATACCACTCATAAACCACACCGCGGATTTTTAAATCCAGCTGATTTCACATTTGGTTCAGCTCAGGAGCCCGTCTGCTATAGTGAGGTAAGAAATATATTTTTAAGCGTTTATTTAGCTAAATTTAAAGAAACAAAGCGTCCGGTTTGACCCGCCTGGCGCCTGCATAAAAATCAGCGAACTTTTTTTTTTAAATCCAGCTTATTTGAACATTTCGTTAAACTCAAGAGTACGTCTACTATTAAGTCAGCTAAGAAATATATTTTTTAAGCGTTTATTTAGCTAAATTTAAAGAAAGAAAGCGTCCGGTTTGACCCGCCTGGCGCCTGCCTAAAATTCCGCGAACTTTTTTTTTTTTAAATCCAGCTGATTTGAACATTTCGTTAAGCTCAGAAGGACGTCTGCTATGAAGTCAGCTAAGAAATATTTATTTTTTTCGGGCGCGGCGCATGTCTGTGATGTCAGCGCTTAAATACGTCACCACCAGGAGTCTGCAGAACCGATAAGCTGAATCGTTAAGACAAGCATCCTACAATTCCATGGAATTGGACTTTTAAGAACCGGTTCTCTAACAGAACCGGTTCTCGGTTCCCATCCCTAAACGCTGATGCCCCTGCCGTAAAGGCGTGAATGTATTCCTTCAGGTAATCGCGCAGGGGCGCAATTCCCATAGCATATGTTGCACCTGGTTCCCTTCCTTCAGGGAACATTAGTTATGGTGCATAACTTTCAGTTTTTCCACCAGGTAAGCCTGCATCATCGCGGACGCGTTCATCGCGCGCGCCGCGAGTCCCTGAGCTCTGTAGCACTTCTCGAGCAGAGAGGGTGAAGCTCTACATGCTTTGCTGGGGAGAGTTGGTTTTGTCCCTGATGACTTGGGAGCCAGGTGAGACGCCAGCGTGTCCTCAATTTGAGGCATGTTGGCTATTCCCACTTCATCCATCCCGTCCACGTCGAGAAACTGCAAAAGTGGTAACAGCATGGGAGCTCTTGGCTGAGCCCAGGTGCGAGTCAGCTCTGTGAGGAAGTCCGGGAACACGGGCATCCTTTGCCTCGTGGCGGCCTGCTGCTTTGAGTAAAAATAGTTTCCTGCCAGCCTCGTGACCTGTTGACGAGGCGGGAGGTTCTGGCCATGGGATCTGCAGCTCGTCCGCTGCTCTGTGACACAAGTCAAACAGAGCAGGCATGGAAAAGTAGGTCTCTGGGAGCACAGGTACCGGGGTGCGGGACAGATTTTCTCCCTGTTCGTCCTCCGCGGAAAATTAGCCTGAGGCTGAAATCGAGATTTCGTCCTCGTTCAACATGCCTCGAGTGTCAAACTCGACTGTTAAGTCCACCATGGGAACCAGCACGTCAGGGCTGTCACCCCATTCGACTCGTGTGCTGTCATCCAGAGCCATGTTCCCGAGCTCCGGCGTGGGAGTGAGGGGCTCAGTGGTGTCCGGATCCGCTTGCGCAGCAGACACACCCATGGCCTTGGCGACGAAGTCCGCCCGGTGCCTCCTCACTACCTCCAGCATCTGGCTGCAATGTGGGCAAGAGTCGGGCACATCCAGTGCCCTTTTTATGGGTAACATCCCCAAGCAGATGGGACAGGCCTCGTGGGTGTCCGTCGCTAAGAGGGAGAAACCGCATCCGCTGGGACAGGAACGCGAGGTTGGGCTCGCCGTCCTGCTGGTTTTCCTTGGAAGTCTTGTCTTTCGCTTTCCTTTCTCCGGAGGCATTTCCGAGATAAGGCGAGCAAGTCCTTCCAAAATCCTTTTCTTTTTATTTTGAGACGTCCCCTACGCTGCGTCGCTTTCGCTGGCTAACCCGCTACGAGTTAGTAGGGGTAGTGGTTGTTCGCACAGCTAGCGCCGTCGAGGGAAGCAGTCTGCGGAGAGAGAAGAGAAGCGGGGTTAAGGTAAAATGTGCCGGACTAGCTTTCGCTTTCCCAGCAGTACGCAGGAAAAAATTCTCTGTACGCTCTGTGTAGGGAGCAAGCTCACCTCTGTATGAGCGATGAAGCAACAGAGAAGTCCCGCGAAGAGAGGTAGTTCAGGTGTAAGCGAGATGAAGGGCAAAAAGAGAAAGATGGATGGGCATCAGCAGCTTAAGTATCCAGAGGGCGGGGTCTCTGGCACAACGCTGACGTCCCTGCCGTAAAGGCGTGAATGTATTCCTTCAGGTAATTGCGCGGGGGCGCAATTCCCATAGCATATGTTGCACCGAGAGAACATGACTGAAAGGGAACTCCTGGGTTCGATTCCCAGTCAATACACATCTTGTGATCTCTCTGAGCAGGACACCTCATTTCCAGTTGCTCCCTGGGAGCTTCCAATAGCTGCCCACTGCTCCACCTGGTGGTGGATGGGTTAAATGCAGACAGCCAATTTCACCATTGTATGGTAACATACAATAGACCTTTTACCAGTTGACGTCATCGCGCATGCGCACTTGCATTTTTCCAGAATTTTCCGGAAGCACGGGCACGCAACTGGAGTGTTGTCGTTACTGGCAACAGTCGCGGTGGAGAAATAAGACTTTTATTGTGTTTATAATTGTTCCAGGCAACTTCAACGAGTAAAAGAAGAAGGTGAGACTTGTTCGTTTTACAACGTCCCTCTGGGAAAGTCGAGTAGAGCGACTAAAAGAAGGAAGATGTGGAGCAAACCAGTACCACCGCCGGCCGGTACAGGCAGGATTTCACCCCGGCACGAAGCATCAACGTGTGTGCGTTTTTTATCTGGCATGGACATTAATGATCCAAGCTCCGTGGATTACGTTCCTACATTACATCTTGGATATGGGAAACAGACAGGGCGGAGAACGATCTCCCGCAGCGGAATGCTACTGGACAGCTGCTAAGCTAGCAGCAGCTAGCTAGTTCGACGAGACCGCGTTGTTCTTCGGTCTCCGCTGCGTGTGTTGGGGGTTCTGCCTGTTTCGACCTGCGACATGCAAGGAGATTCTTCCTTCGACCCCACTGAAGAGCAGGTGAGTGGAATGTCAAAACGTTTGATAAGCCAACCGTTAACCGAATCTTCTAAAATCATTAAGCTACCAGTAAATGCATGATTTTTTGAGCCGGGACTTAGTGGCTCCTGGCTGGGTCCAGCCGGTTCTGGACCTCCAGGGCGCACTGGATCAGGTGTAGCCGGGACTTAGTGGCTCCTGGCTGGGTGAAGGTGACAGGCAGCCCCGCCGCGCGCACGGTTCATCTGTAGCCAAAAAAGCAACCCTGTCTAAGACAATGTGTATGGGCGTGCGGTTTCCTCCTCTCGTGTCCGCGGCACAATGTTCAGGCATTTTGACCAGCGGTTGTTCACTATTTTAAGAAAACAAGCTTCTAAATTACAACTCGCTATCATTACGAAGCTCCTCGGCCCCTTGCTTAGCCCCTGCATCCGGTTAGGGCTTTTTGCCGTCCAATCAGAACGCTCGTTTCAGGCGAGCTTTGCGTGATGACGTCAACTGGTAAAAGGTCATTACAATACATTACACATTATTACAAATAAATAAAAAAACACGTTTTTACACTTAGAAGACAAAACCTGCTATGGTGTTTAAAAAAATCTGCCAGAACATGGAGGGGCTTTGCATAGTTTTGGTGAGGTCTTTATTAACAGTTTTAAAAAAAAATCTCAATTTGTATGCATCCTTATGATTGTCTATTATTGTCTTTGTTGTCCACTGTTATCATCACTCTTTGTTAAAATCAGGTCACTCTTATAAATGAGTCCCTATTAACCTGTGTAAATAAATGTTGAATGAATGAACAGTGAACTCTCGAATATGGGAACAGGCGGAAGATTTTGAGCATATACAAAACCCTTAAAGTGGGATTGTGGTAGCAGCTTATTGGGATCCTTGGTGGAAAGTGGTGGTTGGTATTCATGATGTAGAGCAAGTGCACCAGGATAGCTTGGTTGCCCAGAATTTGAAGCAGGACAACAGATTCATATCTAGGATATGACAGTGATTGAAACAAGGTCATAGAAACAGTCTAACACTATGGTGACATCCAAAACTGTAGTGTCGAGATGATCTTTCAAGAAAACCATGCCAGTCTTGAGGGCACAAAAGTGTCTTTGTGACATGGAAAATAGTGGGGAAACACCTACTTTGCAAGCACTGAAACCGAAGCACCTTAATTAATGCATTCACAGTGAAGTAAGTTTTACAACTATGCAGCCATGTTTTCATAAGTTTTATACTTTGTAGGTCATGGAAAGTGTAGTGAAGTCACCATCCAGTGTGAAGGTTGTCTAAAGTAGTGGTTCCCAACGTTAGGGTCACTGCAAATCATTATACACCAATTTGGCTCCTACATTATCTCCAGATTTTAAAATAGTTGTTTTAGGCATATTTTCACCATAATGTTTACAAAAAATAAAAGCAATACGTAAAATATTAAACAAGTTTATTGTGACAACAGCCTGTTAAGACTATTGTCATGTTGTTTCAGTAGGTTATTAGCATGTTTGAACTGGTAGTAGACGGGGTCTTGTGGGTCAGAAGTCAAAAAGTTTGGGAACCACTGGGAATACATTAAAATCACAAATGAAATGAAGGCTTTAATATGAAACATCTTGTATAAGAATGTCTTTTTCCCTCAACTGTTGTGTATGTGTGTGTTTGTTTTATCCACAGACATGCATCTTTATGCAAAGTCTTGGGATTTTCTATACGCAATAACATCCTAAACACCGAATACAGTAATAAAATCTGTGTTGCAATACTTGAAGTTATACTAACTTCTAAGCTGCCGAACAATAGCCCTGATGGGTCTTGCAACCTATGTCCCTCTTTCTTAAATTATCTGAACAATTTTAATAGGCTTTCAGTGCTTCACAGACATCCTTTAATTAGAGCTTTGTCTTCTAGTGCAGTACCAAAGGATGAAACAAGGCCTCATCGTCCCCTAATAATAATTCCCCAGCTAAATAAAGTCCTCTGCATATTAGACGGTCATGGAGGACCATGTTTTAGTGGTATTTTAATTGAAATACATGATTCCGACAGCTTGTTTCTGCGCTCCATCGCAATGAACCATATCTGATTCGTCATTAAGTAATTATGAATGCTAATGCAAATAGAGCACCTTTCAAACAAGAGCTCTCCCTCCCTGTATCTCTCCTCACAAGAAAATTAATCACTCCCTCCTCGTCAGAGCGAAGGACGGTGGAGCGATGCAACCAGCTGTGGGACGGTCACTCCACTCTTCCTTTTGAGATATAAAAGAGGAGAGACATTAATAGTGTCTTAGGGATTCCACCGGAGAAAGTGATAGGACTCAAAGGGAATCTGAGAACCCTACTTGTTTTTTTTTTCTCTCTCCCTTTCTTGCTTCTCCTCTTCCTTGTTGCTTTAATAAAGCAAGGCAAGGAATGCGAGAGGAAAGGAGAGAAAACCAGAGTCGCTTAGAAGTCTCCCATAAAGCGCAAGCTGGAGCATTTTGCAGCAATTACAGACAGATTGGGGATTTAGATATTAGTGCCCGGTGGTCCATTAGCTGGTAATTTGCCTGTCTTTTTTTTTCCTGTACTCTCAGTGGAAGAGTGTTCCTGCTAAGATCCCTGCACTCTAATCCTGTAAATAATAAAGAGGAGGGAGCAGGTTCTTGTTTGCAAAGCGACAGTTAAGCCACCTGAGTGGGTGGATGGATGGATGGAGATAACTACATTTTTTGGAGTGTTTTGCGTTGATTACCTTGAATTCCGTGCTTTAAAGTGGTTTCACATATTTCTTTCAGATCAGGGCTTCATGTGCAGTAATCAGGGTTTTGCTCTGGCCTGACCTGATAAAGTAAAAGCTGAGCCAAAAGGTAAAGCTCTCGATTTACTGGTTTATCTACAGCCAAACCCTCACCTATGGTCATGATCAAATATAACAAGATCCTGAGTGGAAGACTGAGGATTCACATATTCTACTTTCAAGGGATGTTATCACTAGTTCGTAGCAATACGTTAGTTCTGGAGTACAAAGAATGGACGGGGCAAAAAAATTGTTGTCCAAGCTAGGCTAAGTGAACAACGTCCTTGTTACTACGCAAATGTACATGTGCAGAGCAAAGCTAGACCTTCTATGCCGATGTTGCCAAAACTTTTACACAGTCTATGCTCTACACAGTTAAAACTATTTTTCCAGCTCTTGGGAAAACATGGGGCCATTGCATTATAGTTATGCAAAAGTGTTTTACGTCGAATGCCCTTCCTGACACAACCCTCAGCATTTACCTGGGCTTGGGATCGGCACAAGCTATACACTGGCTTGTGCTCCCTAGTGCACTCCAGGCAGGATGGAGTGGATGGAGAAAAGTTTCAGAAGTGATTTGTGACAAAAGGGTGTTGGCAAAGGTCAAAGGAAACGTTTACAAGACAGTGGTGAGACCAGCTATGTTGTATGGTCTGGAGACACTGGCATTGACAAAAAGACAGGAGAAAGAACTGGAAGTGGCAGAAATGAAGATGTTGAGGTTCTCCTTAGGAGTGACAAGGATGGATAAGATCAGGAATGAGATCATCAGAGGTACAGCACATGTTGAACAACTGGGAGATAAAGTTAGGGAGGCCAGACTGAGATGGTTTGGACATGTCCAGAGGAGGGACAGTGGGTATATTGGTAGAAGGATGTTAGAAATGCAGCTGCCAGGAAAAAGACAAAGAGGAAGGCCAAAGAGGAGATATATGGATGCAGTTAGAGAGGACATGGAGGTAGATGGAGTGAGGACAGAAGATGCAGAGGACAGAGATGGAGGAGGACGACTCACTGAGGTGACCCCTGAAGAGGGAAAAGACGAAAGACGACAGAAAACATGGGGCCCTATCCATCCAACTTGGAGGAGACTATGTCAGACACACAACTTGCCAGAATAATTACATCCTCTCTGGCCTGGAAACAGCCTGACATGGAAATTATTGAAGTTTTTGTTCATGATAAAGATACTGTATGTCTACTATAAACCAAAAAGTCCACAAAAAATAAATAAAAGGTGTGACAATCCTGAGAAGAAGATTAAAGACCATTCTTGCCATAAATCACCCACTTTAATGCAGCAAAGCTGTAATTGACTTGTCCATAAAAACAGTTATAAGCTTCGGCACTGCTGGTAATGTACTTGAAGAGAACAGTGGTCCCAATGGTTCGGTTGTGAGGTATGCAAGCTCGAGGTGACATCAATCATGCTTCTTCACCCCCCACCCCCTTCTTTATTGATCGTCTGGATAATGGTTGCGCTTATCACCTCACTGGTTTTTGAAAGGGCAAAAGCTAAAAGCCGTTCAGGGACATTCTCGGTGTCTTTCATTTCACCATCCTCTAAACTTTATCGCATTTAAAATTCTTATTTGTATAGTATCCCATTCATATTCCAGTCTAATCCTCATTTAACTTACAACACACTCGATAAAAAGCTTTTTTTTTTTCTCCTCCCGCTGTTTACATAATGAATCTGCAACAGTATCAGCAGTGTACCCATCCATCTTTTCCTCGTCTCCTCCCCTTTTTCCACTTCTAATCTCCGACCTCTCTTCTCTCGCCATAAGAGGGAAGGTTAGCCAAATTCTCAACTGATCAATTAGGAAGCCTGCCTTTCAAAGAGAAAGAGGAGAAAGTAAGACAAGAGTAGAAGAGGTGAAATAAATAAAATACTATAAAATAAAAAGACAATGGTTGCAAAAGTGGGAGGATAAAGACGAGGACGGTGTGACATTTGCATATAAGCACAGCACCCCACAGTGGCGTTTGGACAAGCCAATCTTGCTAATAAGTCAACCCCTCGTTGGCTACATTCCTGCTCTCCCCTCGGCTCTCTACCCTAATAGGCTGTCTCCATGGAATGAGAGGCATCCACACTATTAGTATCTGTCAATCTGGCTGACGAAGCCGTACTCTGGGGACCCTCAGGATCAATGTCCCTTTGGATAGACTTGGCGTTGCCCCCAAAGACTTAAGATACGGCTCCTAGAAGCTGCAAAACTCTGATCTTAAAGTCTCTCTAGAAATATAGAAAATATAGGCCGAAAAAAAAAGAAGAACAAGAAGAAAAAAAAAAAAGAACTAATGAACCAGCCTAAAGTGCTGACTTTTTTCGAATTGAGGAAAAAGTCAGTGGAAAGGGTTCACATTTATTGGGCACAGACTGAGTTTACTGTTTATCTAATTAAAACTTTAGAACTTTCATCTACAAGTAAATAAATAACTAAAACAAATTACCACAAAATGCTGGTCTGTAAAAATTTACTGAATAAGCCTAGTTTGACAACTTGTAAAATATGCATTAATATGCGTTAGGCTCCCTTCAGGCCCAGGTCGCCCTTGCAAAATAGATCTGTGATCTCAATGGGATTTGCCTGGTTAAATAAAGGTTAATGATAATTAAATGAATATGTGTAATTTTATGGACTTAAAGGGGACCACATGTAAGTATTAAAAATTTTTATGTTATGTCTGTGTGCTATCTTGACAATATTAATTCATTTTAATACACAAAATAATTCTTAGATAATTAAAGTGAGACTAAACCCAGGTTTAGACGGTAACTCCTCCTTCCAAAATCTCCCTGAAAATGGGCGTGTCGAGAGACAAGGAAGGGTGGAGGTAGAGTTGTGCTTTTGTTCACGCCTCCACCTGCAACAACCTAAAACAAATTAAACCTCTAGCCAACAACATACACCAAGCAACAACAAAGAATAAACATGTAGATGTATTTATCTATTCCACCCATTCCATCCAAAACCAAAGGCCTAAAACAATGAAAATGAAAAGAAAAATAAAACCGCTTGTCAGGAGTGAAATGCAGCACTTCCATATAAGGTATGCACTTCTCATCTCTGCAGGGGATTGGCTCTGCTTGAACCACCTGTGTGACATCACACATGAGCAGACATGTCACACATGAGCGTTTGCACAAATAAGAAAATTAAGGTGTAATCCACCAGTTCAACCCATAGAACTACCGTAAACACATTTTTAGACCAAATATTGCCAAATATTGCCAATTTACACAGATATGCACAATTATGTGAGAATAAACACAGCCATAGTGCTAGATAACATTTTAAACACATTCTAGGGAGTTTATCAGCTAAAAAAAGTTAATTTTGGGTTTAGTCGCACTTTAATTATACCCTTTTTAATTCTGCCATTTTTAACTTTCGTTTTGAACGACCGGTTTCTGATAGAAGTTCTGAAGTCCACGCCCTTCAAAGATCTGTTTACGCCCTCTGTAACAGCCAGTATCTGTAATGTGTTGTTGTTTTAAAATTAGCTCTTTTTTATTACTCATTTGACTTACTGTTAGTGTTAGCTTAAGATAACTTACCGAAACCCGTCTGAGCGCGCCGCAATTTGCTGCTCCTTTTAGCATGAGACCACCCGAATCCGATGCTAATGTTAGCTTGTTCCTCTTCCGGTGTTCGCCAGCTCCGCTCGTTGCACGCGGAGATTTTGGGAGTTATCGCTGTTCCAGTCAAGACACACACAAAGTTCACCAAGTGTCTCCCGTAAATTAATCCGTGGAGAAGGTCCTCGCTGCTGCGAGGCTGTACAGTTGAAGCTCCGCTCCATCGCGCCAGAAGAGGGTCCCGTTGACGCCGGTCCCTACGCCGGGGGTCTGCTCGTTTAATTTTTGCCGGCTGCGCGTTGGGAGCGATCGCAAATACACTAAAAATTGAACTAAAACATAAAAATAACAATTATACTTTATTTATAAAGCCATTTAAAAAACCACAGCTGCAACAAAGTGCTGTACACATGAAATTAAGAACATATAAACAAAAGATGAGATGAAATCATGAAAAACAACAGTCATGTGTTTAATACAGAAGTGGGTTGAGCCTAACCAGGGGTTGCTAGGTGAGGGGCTGGACTCAGGTTGGGGTGGGTTGTCCTCGCGCCTGTGACGTCACAAGCGCGATTGACTTCCAGTTTATTTCAAAAACGAAACCCATATTATTACAGTAAAATAAATCTACTCAGAGTAAACAAACCACTGGGTGCATTTTTTTGGCTTTTGGACTGTTTTTTTATGAAGTAAATACCCAAAGTTGAGTAAAAAAACGTTAAAATGTGAATTTTGAATGTGTGGTCCCCTTTAAAGGAAATTTGAAGCCCTCATAAAATTAAAATTTGAGTGTAAAAATGACCATTGCCAAACTAAGTAAAACCCGTTTTTCTGGTTTGGCGTTTGAGGCTCATTTCCTCCTGGAATATACTTGAAAAGATCAATTTATCATACTCAGATCTGTAACTTCCATTGCTCCAACACGATCCGAAAGTAATCATCAAATGTACATCTTTAACTTTGAGTTAACCAAATTCAAGATGCTTGCCACAGTTAATCGACATTGGCAAGCACAAAAATGGCTATAACAAACATTTTTGTGGCTATTGAGCTGAAACTGGGTATGGTAGTAGCTGAGCCTTGTCTCATACTCCAAGCACTAACAAACTGCACATATTTTTGCCAAAAACGTAGGCGTGAAAAACAGTGAATGATAAAACTCCTTGGATGAATTTGTATTGTAAAAAAAGTGGGATAAAACTCCACAAACATATTCTTCTAAATTTAAACTACCATGGGCTATGAGTTGCTCAGGAGTATAGGTCCCATCAGTCAAAAAATGTCTCATGAAGAAGAAAAAACATATATAAGCCGCTTCAGAGTATAAGTTGCATTTATTATGCGTCGCCGCTGACCCCGTGCACCTGGGAAACATGGGATGGTGTTGTGCCAAAAATCAAACAGCTGCCAAACATCGATTGGTGGCCACAGTAGTGTGCACTTTAGGACTCGCTGCTGCAGATCTTGATTAACACCTGAAAACAATTATTTGTCGGAACCAGTCAGCAACTGTGATGGGGGCGATGGAGCCCTGTCCCTTTGCCGCTGGAGCGGGGAAGAAGGGTGCAGCGAGGCACATGGTACGCGGCCCCGGGAAGTGGCAAGGTGCGGGCAGGGGGATGCTGTAGAGCTTGTAACTGCAGCCGTGAGCCATCTTCGTCCCTGTCGTATAAGTGCTGCCCACTAATACATGAATGGGTTGTGATCTGTGGCAGCGGAGTGATATGTGATGTGGTAAGATCGGGAAAGGTGCTGAAGTTATAATGCTAAGGTGTTCTGAAGACGATGGTTAATAAATACAGTTCATGATGAGTCCGTCAAGTGTCCGTCCTCTTATAGTAAAAGGAGTACGTCGATGTGTATTACAGTCCCTGGACCCTTCCAGAATGACCCAGAGCCAGTCGTTGCGCACCACCGTCGCCAAGCGGCCATCCCTTCCTCCTGGTGAATCCCCTGGGCAGACTGCGTGGACCCCACCCGTTTACAAACTTTCTTTCTGCTGCTCGATTACCGTTTTGGGCTGCATATTTTATTACCTGCAGTTTGTAATCTGCAGAATAGCATTTTTCTTTTCTCAGTTGTCTTTAAGTGAATGATTTTTGGGGGGTGTTAGAGGTAGGGGAACAACATATAGTTGTCAAAAGCCAATAGGGCCCTCTCGTGGCTGCAAATTGTAATGTTTACTCTTTCGTTCATGTCAGTATGAATGAACATTTAATGCGTCAGTCAAAAAGTGCGTCATGAATAAGGGGAAAAAAGGTATCCAAGTCACTTCGGACCACACGTCGCAGGAATGGCCAAACTATGACAAAATGAGAGCAACTTGTAGTTCGGAAAATACGGTAATCAATCTTAGTTGTTCTCATGCTATTTGAGTATCAAAAGGGCTTTAACTTTCATTCATTTCGTTAGGCTGATTGGTGACTCTAAATTGACCCTAGGTGTGAGTGTGAGAGTGGATGGTTGTTTGGTGTGAGTGAGACAGGTCCCTCTTGTAAATGAGTCCCTGTGACTCAACGAGACTAGCCTGTATAAATAAAGGTTGAATGAAAAGGGCTTTAACTTAGTCAAAAAGAGAAAATAATAATTTTATTTTACATACTGTACTGCATGTTAACATATAGGTGAAGTTAGTTTTCAAAAAGTTATGTTGTAAGTCAGTGTAGTTAAATAATTGGACCTGAATTATAGAAATGTAATTCATTTTCTTAACCCTCAGCTACTGTTGTAATTTTTTTCATTACTGTACTGAACAGCTGTACAGATTTGGTCAAACATACTTCCCCCATCCTTCTCCACCGGGTGAAGTTCACATGACATCAGTTTTCATATATAAACGCAGCAGCATTAAGTTAGAAATAATCATGTTCTGCCACTAATTTAAGGTAATGACAGCAGGGAAGCACATTTTGTCTCCATCCCCCCCACCACCACCCCACAGCCTTCCCCTGTGCATCGGTAATGAGGCGTAGGCTATATTGACTGAGGGTGGAGATATGATTATCTCTCCCTTTCTCTGCCAGTACCCCCACCTCCCCTACACATTCTCTTACTCTGTTTCCTCTCTGGCTGTTCATGTGGAACCGATAAGGCAAGCTTGTTGTATCAACTGTAATTTGATTTATTTTAAATGTGAAAACAGGGACTTGTAAAGGCTTCATATAATTTTTAAAAAGCTTCTGAATCCAGAGCTCAATAACAAACTAATAATTAAATGGTTGTTAGCCTAAAATTTGTATTGTCTGCTGCCAAAAGCCAAAGGTTATTGACATATACAGTATATACTGTATATACAATATATATATATA
>JBBPBX010053548.1:0-23804 GCA_038048925.1 Garcialebias charrua | reverse complement strand
ACATTAGTTTACCTAAAAGTGAAATAATCAATTTAACCCTGAAATCAAAAAATACTGTAGCCTACTTTTATTTTAGAAAATATAATTTACGGTCTTCTAAGACCCCCTTGCTAGTATACAGTCTATGATAATTAGCAAATTCCTTGAGCCTCCTAAGACCTGCCTTCTTGTTGGATTTATTTATGTATCGTGTATATTTTCATGCCCTCCTAAATTGACAATTTGAAATTATTAAGCTCAGTGGCTCATTTATTCAAAGTAAAAATATGGGCTCTTTCATTTTGGCCTGTTGTTCCAGGTATATAACTATTAATCCAGGGGTGTCAAACTCATTTTGATCTAGGGGCCGCATACAGCTTAATCTGATCTCAAGGGGGTCAGACCAGAATACTCATTCCAAAAGTCCACTTTTGTCTTTATATTAGTGCAAAGAATAAAGAAATTATAAAAATATTAACATTAAATTAATTGTCCTTTTACATTTGTACTCAGTTTAACATTTAAGTGCATTACATATTAAAGAAATGATCAGTGATTGCACGTTTTAAAACATTTATTCAACAAACTGTTTTGTTAAATACCCTGATGCATGCTCCATAATCCATGTAGAGAAATCTAAAAAAGCTAAATCTGAGCTTCTGGACATACAAAAAAACAGTTCTGTTAAAACCCTTTCCTGCATGTTAAAAGTGCATCAAAATTTAGAAATGAATGAATTTTAAATCCATTTTCCACATCTACAAATATGTATTCATTTAAGACCTGTCTGTGAGGGCTACTCCCTCCTTAGCACTTTGAGATTTCCATTAATGAAAAGTGCGTTATATATTGAATTCATTACTATTATTATTATTATTATTTATTCTTCAAACCCCAATCTGTCCCCTTCTTTTATTCATCTGACTCCAAACAGTTATTAAACTCTGTACCTGCATCCCTTTACTTTTATTAAATGTTTCAGAACGAATAACCCAACTGGATGACTAAATTAAAAAATAAAGTGACTCCGACCCGTTTTTGGTTTTTTCTAGAAATTATTATGCTCCTGTCTGCAGTACCTTTTTTCGTCCATCAGGGGTCTCCATTATACTCAGGCTCAATGTTGCCAGCTGTACGATAATTTTCGTATTTGTACGATAATTTTGCCCTCTGTACGATCAATAATCCCGACAAAGGCCAAAAATACAATAATTTCGCCATTCTGTAAACGTGTAGTTGTGATCGGTTTTCATCAGCCTGTCGCAACTGTCTGTCGGAGTTTTTTTTTTTTTTTTTTTTTTTTTTTTGGGTACTTCATTGTGTATTTTATGAGTGTGGACAAAGTCAAACACTAAAGCTGTTTAGAAAACCACTTGGTTTCTAAACTTAAAAATATTTAGATCACAGATCAAAAATTTAAACTGAGAGCCTGTATCATTTTAAGGGAAAAATATGTTTCAAAATTTCATAGCGTCTACAAATCCCCCCCAAAAAAATTGGGATAAAACCATTTTTCCCACTGTGCTGTAGTAAGTGGACCACTTATAGTTTTGGCCCCCTCTCGGCCCCCCCAGCAATAAAAGTCTAACTCCGCCACTGGTCCAGAGCAGCACAGCGCTGCAGAGAGAGAGCCACACGCAGTTTGGAGAGCAGAGACAAGTCACGCAGGTGAGGCAGGCATTGACTCCTCACATGGCAGGAAACCATTATTTTAGAACATAAAAAAGATTTAGTATTCTGTGACTAATTCTATTCTATTTTTATCTGGTCCAGGAACTCTTATCAGATTATTTTATCAGCGAAAGTCAGCGCGTTTTCCTCAATATTTTTTCTTCACTCAGTCCCACACTTTATTTATTTTATTTGTTTGTGGGTTTAATTTTTTCAATGCCTTCATTCCTAATGTATTATAATGTATTTACGCATGGTAATATACAAATACATCACCTCACCAGATCCCGCCTCCACTTATCATAAGTCAAATTATAAGTGGATTTAATTGACACTGTTTTATAGTTAGCCACAAACCTAACAAGATTACAGTTGAACTTAGTCTCAGAGTTACAGGAAACGGCGGCGGATAAATTATTTATTTATCCTAGAACCCCTTTCCCTCTGTTCCAAACGCCCGTCGGCATTTGGTTGGCTCGACCATTGCGTGTTTTTACTCTGGGATCTGGAGTCTTGGCTGGAAACTTATAATTCCACTTTTAATTGAGTCCAAATACACTGAGTAAAATTTGCCTATAAAATTTCCAATCACAGATTTCGTTTAAACAGGAATCTGCTTACCTTTTTTAGAGGTGACCGGTCACTGATCAGTGCTGTGGACTCCGGCTCATCCTTTCCTGTCCGCGCGTGCAACCATCTCGGTAGGAACCTCCAAATTGTTGACGTAATGAAACTACCCGTCCCAGAATTCGTTTTTTGGTTCACTTTGGAACAGGAAGGAGAGATACACTTACACACGACAGACGCTCACTTAAAGTTCCAAACCAGTTTAATTAATCATAAGTTAAAAGTCACAGAATACATTTGTTCTATTTCAAAAGTCATTATATTGGATTAGAATAAGTGGACAGAGAGTGAGTGACAGAGATAGAGCGACAGAAGAAGGGAGGAGGGGAGAGAGAGACAGGGAGAGAGGTGGGGGGAGAGAGACATACAACCTGATCCGTGGACTACTTCTCTGCCTTGCTGTTGGAGGATCGAACCTTTTTATACCCTTCCGTGGGGGTTTTGTTTCAGAGACTGTTGTCCCCTCTTTATTGCCAAAAAAACAGGAAATACCACTGCCTTCCCCCAGCTTGCTCGAGTGGTCTCCCCAAGTCATATATTCTACAAAGTCGTAAAACTGACAGGACAAAGAGGCGCCAGCCATATTATCATCCCCCAGCCTCACCAGAACAGATCTGCCTGTGTCCTTTAGTAAATCTTTATCACTCTGCAAAAGAAACTGATAATTTGAACACCATATGAAAAACTCCTTCAAAATAAATATAAAACACGAAGAAAAATATATGTTTATTTCACAACAATGCGTACATACATTGTATAAAATGCATCCTCATCATCGGTGGCATTTCAAAGCTTGTAAAAAGATATATAAATATATAAAAAGATGTAAAATCCAACAGCATTAAAAAAAAAAAGAAAATGGGTAATTCAGTAACGTGTCATTATCCTTTTCCCCAACTGCATGGCAGTGATGAGACTGGAACCACAACCCGTAAAGTTTCCTCCTTAGTTCTTGAAAACCTAACCTTACACTTGGCATAGGCACAACGACCAATGATTATTTTCAGTGTGAGGTATGTTGCACAAGAAAAAGTTTCAAAACCCAATTCCCAAACAGTACATGAATCACTATGACTGTAATAATATCTATCACCATGTTGTTTAAACCATTTAACCTCAGCCACGGTATGCTCAGCTTTAACTGTCTTTCCATCTTTTTTCAAAAAGACTATGACCTTAAGCATTCTGGAAATCAACGCTAGTCGAGCTACAGCTTTCAGATCAATAACAGGTTCTCTAGTTTTCTCGTCATTTCCAAGCCACCTTGCAAAAACACGACTTTGCATCAGCTCTGTAGTCTCTAGTTGATAGTAATTACCCTCCTAGTGTGCCTCTGTCAAACCTAATAAGCTCTGTAGTCTCCGGCCAGTTGATAGTAATTCCCCACCTTGTGTGCCTCTGTCAAACCTAATGGTATTGAAAGACTATGTACAGTCATTGTTGTACAAAGTCTTGAACATTAGAAGGAGAGCATCTCTTTCTTTGTACGAAATATGTCTTCGGTATAAAGGTGGAATCTGACATACAAGTAGTCCCCGACTTACGAGCGAGTTCCATACCTGCGAGTCGCTCGTAAGACGAAAATTTGTACGTCGGAACATAAAACACGTGTTCTCGTAAGTCCGGATTTGCGGTCGTAAGTCGGAAAATTTAAGCTAGCGCTACTACGAACACTCGTTTTTCATCAAAAACGTTCATACTAGTTCATGAACATGCTCAGAAACGTGTTTCCAAACGGTTAGCTAACACACTTTCATCTAAAAACACAAAAAAGTGCTGTATTTTTTACAAATTTACTGCTCGTTCGCCAGCTCGTAAGTCCGGGACCTCGTATGTAAGGGCGCTCGTAAGTCGGGGACTACCTGTAATTTAAGCCTATTTATCTGGTCCATATTTAGTATGTAGCTGCATTTTGATGCTTTCTTTTTAGAGAATTGAAAATGCTGTTCAGCCTGTTTTGGTACACATTTATCTTTCTGAAATACCTGCCAATCTAGCAACCATTTACGCATGATGATGAGTTCATGTCGATTATTTGTATGGTAGTCACCTAAAATCCCATTAGCCCTTTCAAAAGAAAAACACCTAAATGAATGTACGGGACCATAGTCTATGATGCACGATTGTAGGTGTAAGTTCATGGTACACCACTTTTTCCATATTTATGCTCAAATAAATTACTGAAAAATTTGAGACACCTGTGTGCATCATCCAGCTGACTTGTTGTCACAATCCGAGAACAAAGTATCCTTGCAACAGAGACAATCCGAGAATCCTTGCAGCAGAGACAAAAGACTTCCAGATATTATAATCTGCTTTATGCAAAAGACCTTTCAGGGCATACAAAGAATAAGTGTATACCCAAATCTTCCACTGGGTTGCTGTAAAACCTTCAAACACTGACTCAATTTTTCCAGGAATTCCAGGATCAAGGTCATTCAGAACTTTTAGGGAATCTACTCTTGACTGTAAACTTGTGAAGGACTGCCTATTCAATATACCTTTTTCTTTCCAGACCTGCATTACTCTTTTGGCGGTGCCCTCCAAGATATTATGCATGGGATCAATGACATGCATTCTAACAGGGTCAAAATAAGGCAAGTCATGAAGAATACTATACATGGCACCATAAATCCCTTCTAACCTTGCTTGATCTGCCTTTAATTAGGCTATTTTTGCTTTCCTGGCATACAAAATGTGATTTTCTTTTGACCTACGGAGCCACTGATCATACTGGAAACCTGAATAGTCGACCTTGTTATCAGTGGTTCTTGGAAATTCTTTTAAACATTTAGAACATCCCATTTTTGCCATGTGTCCTAGAAACCCACCGGTCTTGCGAGATGCTGGGATATCACTTGACAGACAATTATGTTTATGTTTATTAAATTTGTTCATTTTTTTTTACAAAAGAAACACAATACAAGACAATCCCATAAATGATTACGTACAAAATATAAAAAAATGAAAGGTAGCAGAAAGAAGAATAAATCTTATTATATCTGCCCCTTTTTTTCAAACAATCAGATTAAACAATAATAATCTTCCACCAACAGAAAATTAGAAAGAGTTAGTCATTTTGTACTAACTAATACAATACACATTACGTCATTTCATATATATATATATTTTTTAACAAATTCATTTTGATCATTTTCTTAAATGTAAACATTGACTTGGCATTTTAACTACATTCTCCAAGCCATTCCATAATCTAATTCCCTGGATTGAGGTAGAACGTCCCTTCAAACTAGTTCTGAATTGTGGTTTTACAAACATCTCTGTCCCCTTAAGGTTATAACAACTTTGTCTTTTAACAAAATGCATTTGGATATTTAAAGGTAATGCGTTATTCTGAGCCCTAAAATATTATAATCTACCAAATCATGGAACTTCAATAACTTCAGTTGATAAAATAATGTACTTGATGGATGACGGTAATGTTTTCTAGTGATAATTCTTACAGCTCTTTTCTGTAATACAAAAATAGGCTTTGTGATTGTTTTACACGCATTCCCCCAAACATCAATACAATAGATTAAGTGTGGAACAATGGCCCTCATGCACGAACCGTTCGTACGCACAGATTTGTTCTTAAACTGTGCGTACGAGTGATTTAGGATCATTTGTGGCATCCAACAATGTTTTCGTATCCTACGAATTTTATTCAGATACGAACAAAATTTACGAGTGGTCCGGACCTGTCGTATAATTTAGGAGCGCCAGTCTGCTGTCATCCAGACGGAATTCCTCCACGAATAACTGCATATTTCGTTACTTAGAAAATATTATGAGTGTAAAAAAGTCACGCGCCACAATTGTTTTTGACAATAGGTAATTCTGTTTGAATAATAATTATAGTTTTAAGTTTAATTTGTCTCGGTATATAATGCGGTCAGCGGGAAGTGTAACCAGCTGTGACGCGTCATGGCTGATCTCCTGCTTTTGGAGGCCTTAGCACAGCGGGCCCTCAGAAGAGCCCGTGTATTTCGAGAGCGTGCTAATTTACTGGCAGAAAGTGATGAGTGGTTGTTGTCGCGGTTCAGACTGCCACGGCATGTGCTGCTGCAGATTTGCACTGCACTGGAACCGCAACTGCGCAGACAGACACGCCGATCAAACCCCATCCCTCCACATGTCCAGATCCTTACAACATTAGGAGTTCTGGCCACGGGAACCTTTCAAAGGGAGATCGGAGACAGATCTGGTGTGTCGCAGTCCTCGGTGAGTCGTGCGCTCCCCTCGGTCATCAAAGCCCTCCTCAGATTAGCACCCAGGTACATAAAATTCCCATACACCGCCGCAGAACAAGTACAAATTAAGACTGATTTTCATGCTGTTGCTGGACTGCCAAACACCATCGGAGCAGTAGACTGTACACACATACGCATAAAAGCACCTTCACCTGACGCATTCCCATTCCTCAATCGGAAGCAATACCACTCCATAAATGTCCAAATTATATCTGATTCGAAATATAACCTGCTAAATGTGGTTGCGCGATGGCCAGGAGGAGCGCATGACTCATTTGTGCTGCAAAACAGTTCTGTTGGCACGCGTCTTGCGCAAGGTGCGCATGGGGATGGCTGGCTTGTTGGTAAGTGAATTCATAATTTGTAATTGAGGACTTAAAATTATTCTGATTTACCTATAACTCACTATTTTCCGCAGGTGATCGAGGCTATGCATTAGCCCCATGGCTTATGACACCTCTAAACAACCCCCAGACAAGACAGGAGCGCTTGTATAATATGATGCATACACGCACTCGTGCTGTGGTTGAGCGCACGATTGGAGTTTTGAAGGCCCGGTGGATGTGCCTTGATACCGCAGGTGGCAAACTCCTCTACACACCGGAGAAGGCATGCCAAATTATTCTGGCATGCTTTATATTACATAATATTGCAGTGAAGGAAGGCATTCCATTCCCCGATCCAGCACCAGCAGATGACATGCCAGAAGAACCCCCACATGGACCACACCAGAGAAATGCAATCATGACGAGACAGGAGCTAATTGCACAGCTTTAGGGTAGGCCATGATGTTGTAACCTAATTAATTTAATATAACCAACAGCTTCATTCACACTTTGAAAACTTCTTTGTTTATTTACATTTTATTTATTCTGCGATTTGGTCAGCACGTCTGCAATGCGTGCCAGACTGTCAGAGATCTTCACCAGGGTGCCAGACATGTCCAGCATGCAGTTTAGTATTTTCTCCTGGTTTTTCAGGACGGCATCTGACAACACTTGTGTGGGCGGGGGACGGCGGGGGACCGATACGCCAGAGGGCCCGGCCTGTGGTGCCACGCGTGATTGCTCTTCATCTGAATAAAAGAAAAATTGACACATTAGTTTCACCATTTCTTCAACATCACATATTAAAAATATTTGACCAACGGAAATCAAGAACTGGACTACTGAGTGATGAATGTGTGTCTTTCATTTATGCTGTCAGTTAAGATGCATTTAAATAAAAAGTATGTCTTGTGTCATTATTATACTTACCACTACTGTCAGTTTCCGCCATGTCCTCACATCCAGGTTCGGGTAGGTCGGTGTCCAGAGGAACATCCTCGGATGGAACGCCCGACACCGTCACCTCACCCATGATGGCATTAATCTTCTCATCCATGTCGGTGACAGTTGCTTTTCCTTGACCACCCCCTGTTGCGGTCATGGAGCTGCGTGCTGCGGCGAGACGTTTTTTGATGCCATTTTCAGGTCAAACCATTTCTTTTTCACCTCAGCTACAGACCGGCCCACGGGGGACACGACATTCACAGCGACGCATATGTCATCCCATGCTTTGGCCTTAGCTGGTCCTCTGATACCATGCGTGACGCTGCTAAAAAGGACAGCTTTTCGTTTTCCTATCTCGGCGAGCAGGACCTCTATCTCCGCAGCCGTGAAATTCCTCTTCTTGCCTCTCGCTGACATTCTCATGTACGGACACTTCCTGCTGTCAGAAGACAGGAAACGTGGCCTTATATGGTGTTTTGAGGGGTGGAAATTATGTAAATTACCTTCCCGCGAGCACGCGCAGCTGTTTAGAACAGGTGGGATTCATCAACTTTAAGCAGCCCGTTTACACGCTTTTCCTGTGGATAGAAGACTTTGTTGGATCTGACGTGGCATGTTCGTACGAACGCTTCGTACGAACAAAGGTAGGAGAAATTTAGGATAAATATACGAACATTTTCGTGCATGAGGGCCATTGTTCACAAAAAAATATGAATGACATTTTTTCTGGTGAACCGTTTCACTCTGGACCGAGAAGTTTTATAGCTCAGCTCAGTATGGTCATGCAATCCTAAGACTGCAGTTTCAAGCCCAGGTTGAGTAAGGAAAGGGCATCTGGCATAAAACTGAAGCAACCCTTTCAGTATTGAAATTGAAAAATGAAATTGAAATTGAAAAAGACTTCTGGACAGAAGTCGAAACGTTTTCTGCAACAAATAAAGTCCAGTTGATCCTGTATTGAACGCCTTTTTTGAACCCTTTCAGTAGGAAGCGGCTGAAAGAAAAACATTTAACTCTGCTCTGACAAATAAGAAATAAAACATTATGACAGTCACAGTAACAAACAATTTAAAATATATTGAAAAATGCTGACCACTTCTCTGGAACCTCCTTGTCTGGATAAGATGGATGGAAAGGTTGAAGGAAAATGTTCCTGTGAAGTCACAAATCAAAGTTAGAATCATCATTCTGTGTTATGGGGGGCACTAAACACAAACCTTCTAGCTGTGCTTATTATTATTATTATTATTTTAATAAAATTTATTTATTTTAAAATACAATACAAAACAATCCCATAAACGAAGAAGAAAAAAATCTGATTACATCTGTCCCTTTTTTCAAACAATTAGTCCGTGGTGTGGTGGTAATGGCAGTCGCCCCCCGATCGGAAGGTTGGAGGTTCGAATCCCGGTTCCTCACACCATGTGTCGTTGTGTCCCTGGGCAAGACACTTAACCCCGAGTTGCTCCTGGTAGGACTGGAAAGCGCCTTGCATGGCAGTCGCCGCTACCGGTGTATGAATGGGTGGATGGTTGGTATTGTAAAGCCCTCTGGGGTCCCTCACAGGGGACTGGAAAGCGCTATATAAATAAGCTCCATTTACCATTTACCATCTAACAATAATAATCTTCAAGCAACAGAACAAAATGAACAACTCTTTCTAATTTTTCTAACCCTAACCCTAAATCTTAAAATCAACTATGTGTTTAATCACACACAGGATCCCAGAGGCTCTGCTGGCTCTCAGTTTGTGCTGAGATGACTCTCAGGAACAACCACACCAAACTGAAGCTCTACATCTGAAAATTTGACCAAGTTAAAGCCATTAATTTGTTTTCCAAAGTGAATCATCAATGGAGGCCATCTTGAAATATAATGACTTCAAAAGTTAATCAAGAGAGATGTACATACAGTCGTTACTTTCTATGGTTTTTATTCAAATTCATCCAGTGATGCAGACAACGTTCTAACAGACAGACGGGGTTAACTCCAATGTTTAATGACAAAGTTGGAAACGATCTTGCACAGTCTGTGGCATTTGTGAAGAAAATGACGACTCTAGCTACTATCACAACAAATTTTAGCTCAGTGTCTGTAAAATTTACTAAGTTATGGACACTTTTGTGTTTCGCTAAGGTCATCTGTGGCTGCCATCTTGAATCAAATTTACTTAAAAGTGGATCAGCTGAAGATGCACAGCTAGTACCGGTAAATACTTTCTAAGATTTTCATTAAATTCCATTTACTGGTTCATGAAATATTTTGGGCAGCAGCACGGTGGCCCAGTTGGTAGAGCTGCCGCCTCTCAGCAAGCAAGTCGTCCCGGTTCAAATCGTGGCTGGTGTCCTTTCTGGGTGCTCCGGTTTTGTCTCACAGATCAAAAACATGCATGTTAGGCTGATTGGTAACTCTAAATTGTCTCTAGGTGTGAGTGAGAGAGTGAATGGTTGTTTGTCTCTGTGTCCCTGTGGTGGACTGGAGACCTGTCCAGGGTGTCCCCTGCCTCCCACACAGTGGGCACTAGTGACCCCCGCGACCTGAAAGGAAGAAGCAGTTAAAGAAAATGGTTGGTTGGTTGGATGGATGAAATATTTTGCTAACAGACCAAAAACAAACCCACTCTCACACTTACTTCATATCTCCTGCCTTTCGTGACAGCAGGCAAAAACCAGTATACCACTGAACAATAGATACTGTATATGATTTCAGTCAAAACAAAGTAAAGGTTTCTTCAGGCCTTCAAGGAGGAATTTTAAGATTTATCACGGAAATCAAACGACGGACCACATTGTTTTGATCATGACTAAGGCACAGTCTGTGCACATCTGAATGAGTTTCTGGTTCTGGGATGATGGAAACATTTATGTGCCTAACTGTTCTGTTACAGAGTGTTACTTTCTGGAATAAGTTTGTGTGGGAAGAATCAGAAGAAGGAGAACAAAACCTTTATTCCCAACTATCAAGTGCACAACAATAAAACAGTTAAAAAATATATCACATCAGGACAGACTTAAAAGTGACTTAAATAAGGTGATTGTTGTATTGCAGGTCACCCTGAGCAGATACATTGCACAAAACCCCACTGAAGCCCCATAGCTGCAAAAAAAATCCTGGAAGCAACACTCCAGCCTCAGCCTGGCCTTCACGTTGCACTTCCACAGAGCCACAGCATCGAGATGAGGTCCGGCCTGCAGCCTGTCCCTGCGAGACTAATAAATAGCCGTTTTAGCTTTAGCAATTAATTGTTTTTAAATCTGGCACTTTGATTTGTTGGCTTTGCTATAATGTACTCCATAAATAAAAATAGAACTGGTAAAAACTACATAAAAATGCTAAAAACATTACAGGTAGTCCCCGACTTACGAGCGCTCTGACCTACGAGGTTCCGGACTTACGAGCTGGCGAATTTTTGGAAAAAACGCAAAAAATACCGAGTTTTTCTGTGTTTTTTCACCACAGTTCGTTAGCTAAACATGTGGACACACGTTTCCGATCATTTTTATGCACTCGTAAGCAGTTTTTCGATGAAAAACGAGTGTTTGTAGTCGCGCTAGCAAAACCGTTCCAACTTACGAGCGAAATTCCGGACTTACGAGACACGTGGCGGCCGTTCCAAGTTACGAATTTTCGCTTTACGAGCGCCTCGGAGGAACGGAACTTGCTCGTAAGTCGGGGACTACCTGTAATCAATAAGCTAAAGAAAGTTGTCAGTCTCTTAAGTTACAAACAATAAAAACCTGAAACACTCTCAGACAAACCACAGAAAGGACACATTTAAAACCCCTTGATCGATTAAAAACGAGTTTGTGGCAATGGCACCATGTAGGATCCTCCATTGGAGATCACCAGTCCGTTTCTTTATCGGAGGCTTGTAGAGGTCCGCCACTGGGGCGTTTGTCCTCCCAGTCTGTCAGCCCACACGCTGACGTCTCTGTTCTGCAGGGTTCTTTTGTTCATGACCTTGACACAGTTTTATACAGTACATTTGGACCCATACTGCGTAAACTCATCTACGTGTCTGTGCTGGATGACAGAGGACTACTGTACTTTGTGAAGCCAGGATCCAGGATCAGATCAGGGAATGGGTCTGTTGGGTCTGATGGATTCTTTCCTGCAAAAAATTTGTTAGAGGAGACTCTTCTCTTTAGTCAACAGCTTTCTCTTCACCAGATCCAGGAAGCATTGTACTAGTCTGGTGGATCAGACCCCCAGCAGAAAAACCACGGCTTGGATGTTGGAAAGGTTTTATCCAGCTGCCTCCACCAGTTGCCTCATGGATGTCATTTTGGACCTGCACAACATCTCCGCCAGTCCCAGTGCTGCGCTGCAAGAGACATTTAGCTTTGACCCACAGAATAAAGGCTCTTCTAAAAGCCAATGCAGAGAATTACACGTTTGTGCGCGATTTAGCTTAAAAAGGACACATGGTTTAAAAACACCCTGACAAAACTGAGGCAACCTTTTTAACTTTAAATGGCTAAAATCTGTTAAAAACTAAACAGCATCCAGCCCCAGGTTATTCACACACCTGAGAATGCAGCTGGCCACGTCCTGCCACACAACGTCAGGAGGTCCTACCGAAAACTTCTGGAGGAACTGTATATACCATACCATTTTATTTATAGAGCACTTAAAACAGCAACAAGAACTAAAGACTATTTGAGACTGTTCAGCAATTTGTAGATATACAAGAGTATTTTGAACTAGATTCGAAGATGAACCAGTAGCCAGTGCAGGGAGGCCAAGACTGGTGTAATGTGCTCTCTTTTACCTGTACTGGTTAAAAATCGGGCTGCTGCATTCTGGACCAGTTGTAGTCGTGCAATGGTGGTCTGATTGATACCAAACAGGAGTGAATTTCAGAAATCAAGCCTAGTAATGAATGTGTTATACGAAAAGTAGCTGCTCTGCTGGCCAGGTGGACAAGGCCCTGGCCCCCCTCCTCTTTTGGTAAAAACAAGACAGACTGTGGCACCCAATGCAAATCGTTCCAAAAGAAGTCAGCCATCTCTACCGGTAATTGTATTTTTACCAGCACACCTGGCGGTGGGTTTAAAACACTAAGCATGTGCCACAGCTGCGATGCAACAAGATTATTTAAAACCAGCACTCTGCCCCTGTATGACATTTGTGTAGCCATCTCCACTTTGCCAACTTGTTCTTAACTTTTTGCTCTATATTTTCTCAGTTCTTTTGTACAACAGTATATTTAAAACCATCTTTCTTCCAGTCAAGACCTTGAGAGAGAACCGGGAGCCCAACAGGCTTTCTCAGTTAGTCTAATTCCAAGCAAAGACTAACAAAGACTTTGAGAAACCCCTACTGTTAAGGTGTGTGGTGTGATTTGTCAATTTACATACAGTAGGTATGTGCGTGTCTTCTGTCAGGTTTTAAAAGCCTTACTTCTACACTCTGCTCTTTGAATTGAGAAAGCTACTCGGATGAGAAGCAAAACGTCTTCTGTTACAAATAAAGTCCAATTGTTTCTGTATTGAACGCCTTTTTTGATTTTATCATGTCCTGGATGACTGAGAATATTCACCAGCAACATAACTGCTCTCACTCCTTCCACTCACGCCCTTCTCCCATGACGAATAAGACGAAGAAGAAAACCCAGATTCTAACCATTAGTAAAACAGTGGTGCAGAAGCTGCTGTTTGCTCATGGACTTGTGGTTTTACTCTACTCTTGTAAACACAAATATCTCTTCCAGAGAATATTTTAATTTGTTAAGCAGAACCTCTTATACACAGAGGAACTCTTCAGGAAAATGTTGGCACTGGGGTGTTTGTTGAGAGAAACAAGGAGAAGTTTCGTTTGTTCAGACACATTAACCGTGTTTCCATCTATTTTCAATTCGAATTTTGAGCGAATTTTTGAAAATTCGCAAAAATGTAAATAAAAATTAATGCGAATCAGAAGTGTTTCCATCAACTGGCTTGAAGCGAATCCACCAGGCCACGCAAAGCGGCATTACGTCAGACGTCAGCGTTACGCACGTCTACAGTAAACAGGAAGTAGCGGTTGAAAACAGGAACCGAACCACACATCTCGGCAAAATGGAGAGAATATTTCAGGAATGTGTTGCTATCGGGCAAGTTGTATTTATTCTGTCATGCCAACTAGTTTTAGCGATGTTACAGCGGAAACAGCTGATCAGTCACATGACGTGAATGTTCGCTACGTCAGAACTGAGTCGGCAAATCTGTTTCCATCTCTCGTTTTGCGCATCAGCTCTGTTTCGAAAAACCCAAAAAACACCTCAAGCGAGCGTATCAACTTTTTTGCAAATTAGAGGAAGTTAATTTGAATCGTGCCGTTTCCATTCACCTTTTCTGATGCGATACTTCAAAATGCGCATCAAGAAACCTTGATGGAAACACGGCTGTTGTCAATTTGGCTCAAAAACTCAGCCGGAAAAGTTTGAGATGCTTTGTTTTAGTGCGTTGATTAAGAAAAGAAAACATGGGTTGGTATGCAATGTGTACAACTAGCTGTGTTTGTGACTTGATCACTCAGTATGATCATTGAAAAGGTGGAATTTATCACTGAACGATTTCTTCATTTTCTACACCTGCTTGTTTCTGCTCAAGGAGCACTCTGCCTGTCACATCTGAAATACTGCATGTTGAAATAAAGCCACTGTTTGGACAAGAGAATAACCACTTTACAGACTTAACTGAGCAAATAAACAAAAGGTTTCCATTGGAAAAATCCTGCAGGAGTTCATCTGTTTCAGATGGGTACTGTCATTTAACCCTAACCATTGGAGTGAGCAGCTTTTCAGACTTCAATTATCCAGTTTCAGAAGGATCAAATGACTGACTCCAAGCAAACAAAACCACAAGAGACCAAACAATGTTAGTCACAGAAAAGAGTTCAAACATAAGTGAACCCTGTAAGATTAGAAGGGATACATTTTTACATCAGAAAACAACAAACAAACTGATCTTAATATAATTTTGCTAAAACGTTTGGATAAATCTAAATGAAAGAAACAGTAAAACTTATTTGTATTTAAAAGTGAAAATCGGTGCATTTTTATCTGCGTAGGTTAGCATCTCTCACTGAGGCTGACATGAAAACATGTTTTACTTATTTACTGAACATGAAGATTGGACTTTGGAGGAATGGAAAATAGTACCATGGTTTAATGAATCCAGATTTACATTGTTCCTGCCGGACAGTAAAATTAGTCAGAGACAGGATTATAATCTGAGGTTGCTTCATATGAGCAGAACCAGATTAAGTTACCGTAACTGTGTGACAGTTAACACGTGAGTACCTGAACACATTAAATTGATTAGGTTCTTCCCACGATAGTTTTTTTTATTTCCCATGATGGGAGAGTGGGTTTCAAACTGAAAATACCAGGATCCACCAGTGACAGATTGTGGAAGATTGGTTCAGAGAAAAGAAGGCATCATTTTCACACATGGACTGGCTACAAAGTCCAAACCTTAAAGGTCTCTCTTGTAAATGAGTTCTCGTGACTCTGTGCGACTAACCTGTATAACTAAAGGTTGAATGAATAACTAAAGCAACAGCTTATTTTTTAATGAGCAGATTAATGAGCTAACGGCTATTAAATGGTGCTAAAGCAGCTCAGATCATGAACTTTTTCAAAGCCTTTCATACAGATGGTATTTTAAAACTTTATACAGTACTGCCATCAGTTTAGCATTAGATTATTATTTAGATTGAATTCTACAATTATTTAAAGCAAATAGCAGCAGACAGCTGCAGCAACTTCAGTGCCACCTGGAGCACTTCCTACAGAAAGACCCAAATATTTCTGTGATCATAATTGCATAATTAAAAACTGTTTGACAAATTAGCATTTGCACAAACCTCAGTGATTAATTTTAGGATATACATTTTATTTTAAGGATAGCAGTCAATTTTGGTTTTGACCTAGCTCTGACTGTTGTCTCGTCAAGCCAGTCCAAATTAATCTCTATTTATGGTACAACAGGTAAGTTAAGCTTATTAAACAACTTTGTTTTGCTGATGTTGTGATAAATAAAGAACAAGACATTTTAACAAACAAAATTTCATATTTTTTGTACTTTTGTTCAGACTGCTGTGATTAATTGCCTGTAAACTCTGTGTATGATTCTTTTTACATAATTACATTTTTTTTAGTGCAATATGTAGTGAAATGGATAGAGTGAAATGGGGCAGATGATTAAACCCCTAAGGAGAGCAGCTGAGAGAAGAAGATGCTCTCAGAGTTGCTTCAGTCAGCTCTGAGAATGTTTACTCAGTGTTAAGTGTGTGCAGAGATGCTGAAAATAAACAATTATCTTTACTGCTTTGATTCGGTAATTCCCTCTTCCAGCATGAACAGGACATCCATTTTATTTTAGTGGAGCTACAAACCTGAGTTTAAACAACCAGCAGTTGAGAAAGCAGTCAACAAGTTATTATTATTTTACATTTACCAAGTTAGCTTGTTCTGTAAATGCATAATAATATAGGGATTATGATTCATGATTTTTTTTATCTAAAAATGTTCAAGAAAGTGGTAATTATTCAAATTTTGTTCACAATGTGCTTGAGTAATAAAAAAAGGAAAAACTCAGAACAAAACATTTTTACACACTTCACTTGAACAACACTTATTGTAGGCAACCATTCCTACGTATTAACACTTCTTTTACGCTTTGACTCTTTCTAGCGCCAAGATTCTTGAATTGCTACTGACATTATTCTAATAATGAAAATAGAAATGCTCTATCAAAAGCACCATTACTTCACTGATCTTTATCTTGTTATATTTTTTATGTTCGTTTAAACATTGACCGAAAAAGTACAATGTTAGTTTTACTATTTTATGCTTATGTCTATTATTATATGTTTCAGTGTTTCAATGTTTAGATGTTTACTGTTGCACCGAGGGACTGAGAGAAACGCAATTTCGGTCCTGTGTATGTCCTGTACAGTACATATTGCAGATCTGACAATAAAGTTGACTTTGACTTTGACTTTGACTTATGTATGACAACCCGAATTCCAAGAGTTGAAAGATTGTGTAAAATCAGATTAAAATTAAATCTTATTAACATCAATTTTACTTAACTTTAAATTATCCCTAGGTGTGAGTGGGAGAGTGAATGGTTGTTTGTCTTATTTGTCCCTGTGTGGTCCTGTGATGGACTGGAGACCTGTCCATGATGTCCCCTGCCTCTCACACAGTGACTGCTAGATGTGAGCACCAGTGACCTCCGCAACCAGAAAAGGAAGAATTTAATCAAAAATAATGGATGGATGAATCTCTCAGGAGTAATAATTGGCAGAGGTTCACCAATCTGTATAAAACTGCATATAAAAATAGTGAAACAATGTCCTTTGACAGAACTGCATTAAATCAGGTCTGAATCTCTCCAGGACATCACTGTACAGGCTCAGAAATACCTCCCCAAATCAAATCCCTGTGTGCAATTACAGTTTGTGTCATCCACAAATGCTGGTTAAAGCTCCACCATGCAAAGAAGCCAAATGTGGCCACCATCCAGAAATGCTGCAGTCTTCTCTGGACTAAAGCTAATTTAATTTTAAACTGAAGCAAAGTGCAGAACTGTTCTGTGGTTAAATTAATTAAAATTTGAATGACTGAATCAACAACAAATAATTAAATTGGGAGAGCCACATCCTCCCTATTAAAGAGGAGAGGAAGAATCCACCCTGTTACCAGTGTACAGTTCAAAAACCTACTTCTCTGATGGTATAGGGGTGCATTTGTGCTTCTGACATGGGCAGCTTACAACATATGGAAAGGCACCAATCAATGGAGAAAAGTATATACAGTTTTTATAACAACATGCAATGGGCTGACTGGAGGGTCACATTATAACTATGTTACCAAAATAATTTGCATTTTATATTTTTACTTTAAATGAAAAAAAAAAATGCTATTTTTACACATATATCTGTGAAAAAAAACCATGTTTGTTTATTTTACTTAAATTAATTCCAGATAATTTGAGCAAATGATTTTTTTATTACAAAATAAACCTTGAATAACCGTTAAAGACAACTGATGTTTGAGATAAATATGATCAACAGATTGATAAAAAAAAAATCTTTATGAAAATAAAAGCTCTAGATTTCAGTGCCATATATGGCAAATTAATAATGTGTCTTCAAACTATGAGAGCAGACTGGACTCTTTATCCAATAAATGCCCCAGAGTTTGTACTTTTTTTATTTTATTTTATTGTTTTAACCAAAAAGACACAGTTTCATTCATCTCAGTTAATACGGTCACTTCTCTTGTACAACAGGAAGAAAATATGTTATTTTGTTGTCCTGTTGAGTTTAAAGCTTCAGTTGAACTTTCATTTCTGACTGCACCACTAACGGGTGACTGCGTGAGATAACTGAAAGTTATGCACCATAACTCATGTTCCCTGAAGGAAGGGAACGAGGTGCAACATACTTGCTATGGGAATTGTGTCCCCGCGCGATTACCTGAAGGAATATACTCACGCCTTTACGGCTAGGGATGTCACCACCGCGCCAGAGGCCCCGCCCTCTGGGTACTTAAGTGGCCTGCGCCCCTCCATCTTTATCAAAATTGCACTTCACCGAGCTTTCAGTATTGAAAAGGGCCAGCTATGTTGCACCTTGTTCCCTTCCTTCAGGGAACATGAGTTATGGTGCATAACTTTCAGTTCCCTTTCAGTTGGTCTCTCGGTGCAACATACTTGCTATGGGAACGTAATCCATTCACGTCCATGAAATGCCTAGCAAAGTACAAGTGAGAACATCCATCCCAAAGGACATGCAGCTCTCAGCTACCGTCTGCAGGGAATGCAGAAGGCACATGCTAAGAGTAAAAAATGCCAAATGCAAGAAACACCAACATGATGTTTCCACTAGAAACCAACTAGAGACAGCTCAAGCTTGCTCCATCAGTGTGAAAGCTTAACATCCCTTTTTTCACAATGGAACCTCCTGAGAAAACAGGAGGAAAAAACTGGATCCACCATGTCACAAGAAAACGGGTGACCAATGTAAAGGTAGAAACCCAAGCCAAGTACAGGGTAACCTCACAAGTCCTTTTTACTCTGTTCTTTGATTTGGGACAAAGCAACCAAAGCCTCAGGCTCTCAGCCAGATCCCTTCAGAGGCCAGGCTGAAAGTTGCCACAACTCTGGGCGTGGGTGTAGAAGCTGCCCATGTGCCTGAGTCAGTAGGTCCCTATGAGGAGGTAATTGCCATGGTATCCCAGATAGCATTGAAATCAGCTCTGGGAACCATGTCTTCTGTAGCCACCTTGGGGCTATAAGGATTAAGGAGAGAGCTCCCTGACGTACCCGTTCCAATGTCGCCCCGATCAGAGGGACAGGTGGAAAGGTATAGTAGAGCACCCCTGCAGGCCAATCATGTGCCAGAGCATCCATACCCAATGGAGCATCTGCTTCCCTCAAGGAAAAGTAGAGGTCACAGTGCGAGCTAGCTCTGCAGGCAAACAGGTCCACAGAGGCTTCCCCAAATCGTGACCAGACCTGCTTCACAATTCGTGGATTCAGGCTCCATTCCGACGCCAAAAGGGGTCCTCTTGACAGGGCGTCCGCCCCATAATTTAGTTCACCGGGGACACGAGTCGTCCTAAGTGACAATATTCTTGGAGCACACCATGTGAGCATCCTTTGTGCCAATCCTAGGAGGGCCCGAGACCTTGTCCCTCCCTCTCTGTTGATGAAGGACACTGTGGTCCTGTTATCTGATTTCACTAGGATGTGTTGTCCAGCAATCAGACCTTTATTGAAGAAATATTTTAGAGACAGGAATACGGCCAACAATTCCAGGAAGTTGATATGCAATCTTGCTTCCTGTTCATTCCAAAGGCCGCGGGCGTTGTGATTTCTACAGATCGCCCCCCCATCCAGTTTTTGAGGCGTCCGTCGTGATGACCACACGAGATGACACCCTTCCCAATGAGACCCCTTCCGTGAAAACGGACAAGTCTCTCCAGGATTCCAGGGCCTCCAGGCACTCTGGGTCTATCCTAACCTTCTCTGCCTGATTAGGCAAGTCGGGTTGTATTCGTTGGTTTAGCCATACTTGTATGGGCCACATTTTCAGTAATGCGTGTGACACACAGGGAATGGCTGCTGCTAAGAGGCCTAAGAGGCGTTGGCAGGTTTTGACAGGGACCCGTTGGTCGAGTTTATATTTGTCCAGGCAACGGCAAATGGAGGAAACTCGTTCCTTCGAGAGCCATGCTCTGTACTGAACGGTGTCGATCTGTACTCTCAAAAATACGGTGACCCGTGATGGAGTCAAATCGCTTTTTTGTAGGTTTATGACAAACCCAAGAGACTCCAGGTGAAGAATCACCCTATAAGAGTGTGACTGAGCCTGCTTTCTACTTTCAGCTAGAATCAGCAGGTCATCCAGGTAATTCATGACCCTGAGTCCTTGATTCCTAAGATGGGTCAGGGCTACATCCAGACATTTGGTAAATGTGCGCGGAGCAGTCTTAAAACCAAAAGGTAAAGCTTTGAATTCATAAGCGTTACCTTCGAAGACAAAGCGGAGAAACTTCCTGTTTCCTCCATTCACCTATATGAAAATAGGCATCTTTTAAATCCATTGTACATGCGTAGTCTCCAGGTCTCACAGACTGGAGAACTTGCCGTAGTGTAAGCATCTTGAACTTAAATGTTTTAATCCTCTTGTTGAGGGTCCTGAGGTCCAGAATTGGTCTCATGGAATGATCCTTTTTGGGCACCAGGAAGTATTGCTGTAGTGGCCAGAGCGTAGCTTGCGTCCTGGGACCAGGCTAATCACTTCCTTTTGCAGCATTGTTGAGGCTTCCTCTCTCAGTACGTGTGCACTTTTAGGGTTAATTTTAGATTGCGGCACCCCTGTGAAGCGGGGCGGTCTCTTTGAGAACTGCAACTTGAGTCCATGACGTATCGTTGTCATGACCCACTCATTTGGTAAACACGCCTTCCAGGCCTGCACATGCGCGCTGAGCCTAGAGGGCATGTTAAATTGCTGCTCCTCATGTTTTAGCGCCAGAGGGGTGACCTTTGACCCCTCTTGCACTCCTCTGAGCAGGCTGGTTGGCCCAACAGAAGATATCGAGAGATCTGGCCGTCCTTGGCAGAGCTCGTGTATCTTGCTGTGGTTCATAGTTTGACCATATGGTTTGTATATAAAAATGGGACTCGAGTCAAGAACCAGGGCAGTCTGTGCTTTGGTGCTTTTATTTTTGTACATGTTTGAAACTGTGTTTGTTTTGTTTACACATGCAAAGTTCGAGTCGTAGTTGGTGCGTGCACACATGTCAGTCATTCCTCGTAGTCTTTTACAAGGGGAGACTGGACTCAAGGAGTCAGGTTCCCGTACCACGTGGGCGGGCAAACCTGTAAAATCGTCAGATTGTCCTGTTACATCAGGTTCGAGTCTGTTTTCCACATTGGGTCACTAAAGAAGTCCTTGGGTGGTACTGGAAGGCTTCGCCGCCACCAGCGGGTCTTTTCCGTGGTGGGCCACGCGTGTCTTCCTTTGGGGGTGCAAAGCTTTTCCTTGGCAACCCCTCGCGGAGGGCTTCCGCCTGTGTGCGTCTTTGTTCCAGCCTGGCCTGGACGCGTTCCAATGCTCCCCCGAAGAGTCCCGTCGGCTCAATGGGATGCTGGAGGAAAGTGGACCTCTGGTTTTCTGGGAGGTCTGACAGAGTTAGCCAAAGATGACGTTGGGCGACAACTATTTCCGCCATTGCCTTGCCTTGGGAAATGGCTATTGTCCCTATCATGCGGAGCACGAGGTCCGAGGCACGGCGTGCCTCTTCCATGGCTTCCGTCGAGTCCTGCTCGTCTTTTGTTACCTGGATATGTTGGAGTTTTTCCACCAGGTATGCTTGCACCATGGTCGATGCATTCATTGCACAAGCGGCGAGGCCCTGAGCCTTGTAGCACTTCTCGAGTTGTTCCTCCGAAGCGCGGCAGGGTAGCTTAGGTTTTGTCCCCGTGACTGTAGGGGGCCAAGTGAGCCACCAGAGTCTCCTCTATCGGGGGTGCGTTGGCGAGGCCTGCTGTCTCCATTTCCGTAACGTCAAGGAGTCGGGATAATGGTAGCATGATGGAAGCTCCGGGTTCCGCCTAGGAACGTTTGAGCTCCATGAGGAAGTCCGAGAAAATTGGTAATTTCTGCAACGTTGTCGATTGCTTCGCATAGAATTAGCTCCCCGCTAGCCTCGTAGCCTGTTGGGGAGGTGTGGGGTCTGGCCACATGACCTGCAAGGCATCTGCCGCCTTGTGGCATAGGTCGAACAGGGCAGGTACCGACAGGTCCGGTTCTGGTAAGATACACAGATGACAAAAATGTGACATTATTATTATTATTATTTGTGCCAGGTTCTGGGAGGAATCAACAGTTTCCCCTTTATGACCATATTCAGCGTCTTGGTCGGACACTTCAGGCGTCGAGTCCTCGGCGGCAACTGAGGAGTCCGACATGTTGTCCTCTCCGACTCGGCCGCTGCATTCCAGGTCCACGTTGTCAGGCTCCGGTTCAGGAGGGAGCACTTTAGTGCGACGTGCGACCTTCAGCGCCGCGTTCCTAGCCATGGATTTGGCCAACGCGTCAGCCCGTCGTTTCCTCACTACTGCCGACATTCGACGGCAGTGAGAGCAGGAGTCGGGGAATTCCAGCGCTTTCCTCGCGTGCAGAATCCCTAGGCAGACAGGACAGGCCTCGTGGGTGTCCGTCGCCGAGAGGGAGTAGCCGCATCCGCTGGGGCATGGGCGCGAGCGAGGACTCGTCGTCTTGGTTTTCCTCCTCCTTGTCCTCCGTTTTCCCTTCTCGGGAGCCATGTCTGGCGAGAAGCGTCAAAGTTGTTCCTAGTTTTCTTTTATTTGAAGCCGTCTTCTCTGTCGTCTTAATTTCGCTGGTTAGCCTGCTAATGGCTACACTGTAAAAAAAAAACTGTCGTTTTTACAGGAAAACGCTGGCAGCTGTGGTTACCAGAGTTTTCCTGTAAAAATTACGGGCGCTAAGTAATTAAATCTACAGAGAAAATATGTAAATTAACTTACAGTGATTGAAATCATGTAATTTACATTATTAGTCTGTTAAGTCAACACAAATTAAATGTTAAAGGCACAGTCTGCGGTTTGTGGGAAGCCCTGAAACTTAGAAAATTTTTGAGCAGAGACCCTTCTCCCTCCTCCCCCTTGCACTCTGGCTGACCTGAAACTCCGCCTCCTTAGCTCCTCCTCCACAGCTTGGCCTCTCGTGAACGCGCATGCATGTAAACACAGTAATGGCGTCGGCGCAGTCACCGGAGGGACTATTTCCTTCTCAAATCTTTGCGTATTTGTAATAAAGTATCGTAAATTATGTATAACCCTTTCAATAAGTTATGTTATAATACTTTGCTGCAGTGTGTGACATTTTATCTGTGTTACGCATCTAGTTTTGAAACATTGTCGATGGTCTTCAGACGAGGAATTTACACCCAGAGAGACCTACGGTCCGAAGAAGAGGAAAACAGCTGCGTGCTGGGGACACTCAGCTCTTGAGAAGAGTCAAACCTGGGTTGATGCACTACAGCTGGACTTGTTCATATTCTGGTTTTGTTACATAATGAGATTCGATGCTCACAGGGGGAGTTGATGAAAACAAACAGTTCTCATAGTCACCATGTTTTCATGCAAACATTTAAATTGATGATTTTTCATGAACATGCGGTGAAATCAGTTTCTATTTGAAAGAACACAGCAACAAAATCTTTGTTTTTTTATTGATTTAGTTTATTAAAACTGGGGTACAGTATGTAGCTTTTTTTATAAACATATTTCTCTCTGTCACTATCTATCTATCTATCTATATATATATACTGTATATACAGTATATATACACAGTATATATACATTATATATATATACATACAGTATTTATATACTATATATATATATATATATATATATATATATACAGTATTTATATATATATATACAGTATATATATATAAAGTATATATATA
>JBBPBX010053547.1:11074-23804 GCA_038048925.1 Garcialebias charrua | reverse complement strand
CATACATGTCCTGCTGTCTTCATACATGTCCTGCTGTCTTCATACATGTCCTGCTGTCCTCATACATGTCCTGTACCAGTCTAACATACTTTTCTGCCACTCCAGATTTCCTCATGCAATACCACACCTCCTCTCTTGGCACCCTGTCATATGCTTTTTCTAAATCCACAAACACACAATGGAGTTCTTTCTGACCCTCTCTGTACTTCTCCATCAACATCCTCAAAGCAAAGATGCATCTGTGGTGCTCTTTCTTGGCATGAAACCATACTGCTGCTCACAGATAGTCACCTCTTGTCTAAGCCTTCCTTCCACAACTCTCTCCCAGATCTTCATTGTGTGACTCATCAACTTAATTCCCCTGTAGTTGTACTCCACTAACATTGAATAATTTTACTTATTTTGGAGAGATAGTCTGCTAATGTACAAAAATGCACTCCATAAAGCTAGAACTTTATATTGTTCACCTTCATCTCTGGAAAATAAAAATAACCCCAGATTCCATAACCCCAGATTCCTTTTCAGTATCATAGCTAGTCTAATGAAAAACCCTGTCTCTGTTGATTCATGTATCCTTACAACTTTAATCAGTGATAAATTCATAAGATTCTTCATAAATTAAATTATTTCAATTAAGGAACATATTCAAACCAACATTCTTAGCATAGCCTCTGGTTCCGTGTTACATGAGGAAACTTTAAAAATGTCACTAGAACCTGATTTGTGTTTGGACTGTTTTTGTCCTGTTGAACTTTTAAAATTGTCAAAAATAATAGCTTCATCCAAACCATCCACATGTCTGCTAGGTCCCATCCCAAACCGACCGTTTAAATACATATTTCCCTGAATTATTAACCACATATTTTATCTGCTTAATTTGTCTCTAATGAACGTTGCCTACCACACATTTTTAAGATTACTGTAATTAAACCTTTACTTAAGAAACATAACCTTGACTCAGAAATCCTAGCCAATTATAGACCTATATTTATTCTAAGTTTCATCTAAAGAAATTCTAGAGAAAATAGTTGCAGGTCAGTTACATGATCATCTGCAAATAAGTGATAATAATATTAATAATAATAATGTCTTTTCCTGTCATCTGCGTATGTTTCCCATACACAGATGAAATTTGTCTCTGCATTTAACCCAACCACCTACCAGGTGGTGCAGTGAGCAGCCATAGAAAGCGCCCGGGGAGCTGGAGAATTAGATGTGCACTCATAGACACCCCAAGGTGTGTAGTGGCCGGGACGCGAACCCGCGTCCTTCGGGTTCCAAGTCAAAAGCCCTGCCACTACACCATCTTGGCTCGACTACACCATAATCTGAATAGTTTCAGTCAGGGTTTAGAGCTCAGCACAATGAATCTTCATCACACCAAAGTTAGTTATGGAGTTCCTCAGGGCTCAGTGCTTGAACCAATACTCTTTACCATACTGTACTGTACATTTTTCCATTAGGTAATGTTATTAAACAACATGGGATACAATTTTATTGTTATGTTGATGATACACAGTTATATTTGTCTATGAAACCCATCATCCATTCATCCATTCTCTTCTGCTTATCCGGGGTCGGGTCGCGGGGGTAGCAAACTAAGTAAGGAGGCCTAGACTTCCCTTTCCCAAGCCACTTTGGCCAGCTCCTCTGGGGGAATCCCAAGGTGTTCCCAGGTCAGCAGAGAAACATAGTCCCTCCAGCGTGTCCTGGGTCTTCCTCTGGGTCTCCTCCCGGTGGGACATGCCCGGAACACCTCACCAGGGAGGCGTCCAGGAGGCATCCTAACCAGATGCCCGAGCCACCTCAACTGGCTCCTCTCGATGTGGAGAAGCAGCGGCTCTACTCCGAGTCCCTCCCGGATGACTGAGCTTCTCACCCTATCTCTAAGGGAGAGTCCAGACACCCTGCGGAGAAAACTCATTTCAGCCGCTTGTATCCGAGATCTCGTTCTTTCGGTCACAACCCAAAGCTCATGACCATAGATGAGGGTGGGAACGTAGATCGATCGGTAAATTGAGAGCTTTGCCTTTTGACTCAGCTCTCTCTTCACCACGACAGACCGGTACAGCGCCCGCTTCACTGCGGATGCTGCACCTATCCGCCTATCGATCTCACGCTCCAGTTTTCCCTCATTCGTGAACAAGACCCCGAGATACTTAAACTCCTCCACTTGGGGCAGGACCTCCTCCCCGACCCGGAGAGGGCACTCTACCCTTTTCCGGCTCAAGACCATGGCCTTGGATTTAGAGAAACTGATCCTCATCCCGGCCGCATCACACTCGGCTGCAAGCCGCTCCAGTGTAAGCTGTAGATCACAACCTGATGAAGCCAATAGGACTACATCATCTGCAAAAAACAGAGAAGTGATTCTAAGGCAACCAAAACGGATCCCCTCCACACCTTGGCTGCGCCTAGAAATTCTGGCCATAAAAGTTTTGAACAGAATCGGTGACAAAGAGCAACGTTGGTGGAATCCAACTCTCACTGGAAAGGAGCCTGACTTACTGCCGGCAATGCGAATCAAGCTTTGACACCGGTCGTACAGGGACCTAACAGCCCATATCAAAGGGCCTGGTACCCCATACTCCCGGAGTACCCCCCACAGAACTCCCCAAGGGACGCAGTCGAATGCCTTATCCAAGTCTACAAAGCACATGTACACTGGTTGGGCAAACTCCCACGCACCCTCCAGGATCCTGCTGAGGGTGTAGAGCTGGTCTAGTGTTCCACGACCAGCACGAAAACCACACTGCTCCTCCTGGATCCGAGGTTCGACTATCCGATGCACCCTCCTCTCCAGAACCCCTGAATAGACCTTACCAGGGAGGCTTAAGAGTGTGATTCCCCAATAGTTGGAACACACTCTACGGTCCCCCTTTTTGAGTCAGAGTCAGAGTCAGAGTCAGAGAGTCTTTATTGTCATTTGCACCGCATGTGGTACATGAGATGAAAACGAGATTATGTACACGAGGTCCCAGTTACATCCAACAACAAATGAAAGAGAAAAACAGTAATAACATCGAGAACTAACTAAGAAAAACATCAACTAGTAATACACTAAGCCTAATATAGTGGGAATAAACAGCAGCACGAACATGAGTTTGTATGAGCAGATGGTCACAGATGAACACAGCAACAAGAAAACATATCAGCATCAGCATGATGTGATATTTTGCAGTGTTTATTTTAATTTTATTTTTATTTATTCATGAGTCTAACAGCCTCAGGGTAGAAGCTGTTCCTCAGTCTAGTGGTTCTACACTTGATGCTCCTCAACCTCCGTCCTGAGGGGAGTGGGGCAAAGAGTGAGTGTGCTGGATGAGTGAGGTCTTTCATGATACAGGTGGCTCTTTTCCTGCATCTAGAGGTGTAAATGTCTGTGATGGTGGGGAGACTGACTCCAACAGACTTCTGTGCAGCCTTCACCACTCTCTGCAGAGCTTTCCTCTCTTCAACTGTGCAGCCTCCATGCCACACGTTGATGCTGGAGCACAGGATGCTCTCCACTGCACACCTGTAGAAGGAGGTGAGAACTGGGCTGCTCAGACCAGCTCGTCTCAGCCGTCTGAGGAAGTAGAGTCTCTGATGACCTTTCTTGATCAGGCTGGTGGTGTTGTTGCTCCAGCTGAGGTTATCATTCATGTGTACACCCAAGTATTTGTAGCTGGAGACCACTTCCACTGCAGACCCACCTATTATCAGTGGGGCATGGGTGTGTTTGTTCCTTCTGAAGTCCACAATCATCTCCTTTGTCTTCTTCACATTCATGTGAAGATTATTCTCTTTGCACCAGCTCTCCAGGTGTTCCACCTCCTGTCTGTAGCTGGACTCATCATTGTTTGTGATGCATCCCACCACCGCTGTATCATCTGCAAACTTAACAATATGACAGCCTGGAAGTGTGGCTGTACAATCATATGTGAGCAGAGTGAACAGAAGGGGGCTCAGCACACATCCTTGAGGAGAGCCAGTGCTGAGGGTTATGGTGGAGGAGGAGAAGTTGTGGATCTTCACGGACTGTGGTCTGTCTGTTAAGAAGTCTAGTACCCAGTTACAAATAGAGGGGCTTAGTCCAAGTGTAGATAGTTTGTCTATCAGAGTTTGGGGAATATCAGAGTTTTGAATAGGGGAACCAGAAACCCAGTCTGCTAATCCAGGGGAACTGCCCCCGATGTCCACGCAATATTAAAGATTCGCATAAGCCAATACAACCCCACAACATCCAGAGACCTAAGGAACTCCGGGCGAATCTCATCCATCCCTGGAGCCCTGCCACTGAGGAGCTTTTTAACCACCTCGGTGACCTCAGCACCAGAGATTGGAGAGCCCGACCCAAAGTCCCCAGGCTCCGCTTCCTCAGTGGAAGACGTGCCAGTGGGATTGAGGAGGTCTTCGAAGTACTCTGCCCACTGACTCACAACATCCCGAGTTGAGGTCAGCAGCACGCCACCCCCACTATAAATGGTGTTGGTGGCATACCGCTTTCCCCCCCTGAGACGCCGGATGGTGGACCAGAATCGCCTCGAAGCCGTACGGAAGTCATTCTCCATGGCCTCTCCGAACTCCTCCCACGCCCGAGTTTTTGCCTCAGCAACCACCCGAGCCATGCCGCTTGGACTGCCGGTACCTATCAGCTGCTTCCGGGGTCCCACAGGCCAAAAAGGCCCAATAGGACTCCTTCTTCAGCTTGACAGCATCCCTCACCGCCGGTGTCCACCACCGGGTTCGAGGGTTGCCACCACGACAGGCACCAACAACCTTGCGGCCACAGCTCTGATAAGCTACCTCGACAATAGAGGCGCGGAACATGGCCCACTCAGACTCAATGTCCCCCGCCTCCCTCGGAACGTGTTCAAAGCTCTCCCGGAGGTGGGAGTTAAAGCTCCGTCTTACGGGAGACTCTGCCAGACGTTCCCAGCAGACCCTCACAATACGTTTGGGTCTGCCAGGTCTGACCGGCATCCTCCCCCACCATCTGAGCCAACTCACCACCAGGTAGTGGTCAGTGGACAGCTCCGCCCCTCTCTTCACCCGAGTGTCTAAGACATGTGGCCGCAGATCAGATGAGACGACAACAAAGTCGATCATCGAACTGCGACCTAGGGTGTCCTGGTGCCAAGAGCACATATGGACACCCTTATGCTTGAACATGGTGTTCGTTATGGACAATCCATGACGAGCACAGAAGTCCAATAACAGAACACCACTCTGGTTCAGATCAGGGGGGCCGTTCCTCCCAACCACACCCCTCCAGGTCTCACTGTCATTGCCCACGTGAGCGTTGAAGTCCCCCAGTAGAACAAGGGAGTCCCCAGGAGGTGCACTCTCCAATACCCCCTCCAAGGACTCCAAAAAGGGTGGGTAATCTGAGCTGCCGTTTGGTGCATAGGCACAAACAACAGTCAGGACCTGTCCCCCCACAAGTAGGCGAGGGAGACTACCCTCTCGTTCACCGGGGTGAACCCTAACGTACAGGCACCAAGATGGGGGCAACAAGTATGCCCATTCCTGCTCGGCGCCTCTCACCAGGGGCAACTCCAGAATGGAAGAGTGTCCAACCCCTCTCAAGGAAACTGGTTCCAGAGCCAGAGTCATGCGTTGAAGTGAGTCCGACTATTTCTAGCCGGAACTTCTCAACCTCACATACCAGCTCAGGCAATTTCCCCACCAGAGAGGTGACATTCCACATCCCAATAGGCAGCTTCTGTAGCCGAGGATCAACCGCCAGGGTCCCCGCCCTCCGCCACCACCCATCCTTCATTTCACCCGACCCCTTTGACCCCTCCCACAGGTGGTGAGCCCATGGGAAGGAGGACCCACGTCTCCTCTTCGGGCTGTGCCCGGCCGGGCTCCATTGGTAAAAGCCTGGCCACCAGGCGCTCGCCAGCGTGCCCCACCTAGGGACCTGCTCCAGAGTGGGGCCCCGGTGACCCACGTCCGGGCGAGGGAACATTGACTCAATTTATTTTGTTCATCATAAGGGGTCTTTGGGCTGCACTTTGTCTGGTCCCTCACTTAGGACCTGTCTGCCTTGGGTGACCCTACTAGGGGCATGAAGCCCCTGACAGCATAGCTCCTAGGATCATTGGGACACTCAAACCCCTCCACCACGGTAAGGTGGCAGCCCAGGGAAACCCAATGAATCCAATCAGCTACTGAGACTATGAGCATGTCTTAAAGGCATAAAAACCTGGATGACCATTAATTTTTCAGCTGTTGAACACAGACAAGACTGAGGTTTTAGTTTTTGGACCTGAGCATCTTAGGAATGAATTTTTCAGTCTTTCTCCCTCCTTGGATGACATTAATCTTGCCCCCAGCTCTAATGTTAAAAACCTTGGTGTTATTTTTGATCAGGACATGTCTTTTATCCCCCACATCAAAAACGTTACTAGAACCTCCTTCTTTCACCTGCGTAATATTACTAAAATTAGAAACATCTAAAAATTATACAGAAAAACTGGTTCATGCATTTGTCATGTCTGGACTGGACTATTGCAATGGTTTGTTGTCTGGGTGTCCAAATACGTCTTTAAAAAGTCTTCAGTTGATCCAAAATGCTGCTGCCAGAGTCTTAACTGGAGTTAGTGGGAGAGATCACATCTCGCCAGTTTTAGCTTCTCTCCACTGTTAAGTCCAGAATTGAATTCAAAATTTTACTTGTAACCTACAACAGCTCTCAACAACCTAGCTCCATCTTATATCACAGATCTTATTGTTCCATATTTTCCAAACAGCACTTCACTCTCAGACTACAGGTTTACTTGTGGTTCCTAGAGTTTCCAGCAGCAGAATGGGAGGAAGATCTTTCAGTTCTCAGGCTCCTCTCTTGTAGAACCAACTTCCAGTTTCTGTCCATGAGGCTGACACATTGTCCAGTTTGAAGACTGGGATTAAGTATTTTCTTTGATAAATCCTATAGTCAAGCCACATCCTGACCAAACGCGTTTTCAACTGCAGGAGCGTCCAGTTTACATGCAAAGTCAATGGGTGACGCGCCTCCAGCCGCGTCTTGGCATTGTGTATCTGTTCCTACCAAACCCAGCCGGTCGAAGCAGATGGCCGCTTGTCCTGAGCCTGGTTCTGCCAAAGGTTTCTTCCTCATGACAGAGTTTTTCCTTTCCACTGTCGTCTTCATGCTTGTTCAAGATGAGAGTTCTATGACAGAGTTAAACTCAAAGCAGTCTGCTCCTCAGATAAATAATGTTTAAAAAAAAAAAAAAATTATGTGAATGTTTCTGTTCAGTGCCCTGAGATGATTTCTGTTGTGACTTGGTGCTTTATACATAAACTGAATTGAATTGAATTTAAAGCCTTTTTTTTAAATTAAAACTTTATATTGACAAAAACAATCTCCACAATAGCATAATTTAATACCAAAATTATTGAGCAAATTAATGTTTTAAATGAGTTTTTGTTCAATATTCTTTAAAATTTTGCCCATGTGTTAAAATCTGTCGCATTCTGGTGTGCAGGGTAAGCCCAGGCCAAAAGTGATTTGGAGCAAAGATGGAAAACCTCTGGACTCCTCGTTTGTGAGCGTGAGGAACAGTGAAGTAGACTCGATCCTTTTCATCCGAAAGACGGAGAGAAAACATTCAGGGCAGTACGATCTGCAGGTGCAGATCGAGAACGTGGAAGATACAGCTAAAGTTTTTCTGCAGGTCGTAGGTGAGTACTTTATACGCTGCTCCAAACAGGAGGGAGAGCTCGTCAGTGAACTGTTAATGTTACTTTCTGTCTGTAGATCTCCCAGGACCACCGGAGGCCCTGAAGTTTGTGGATAGTTGGGGTTTTAACGTGGCACTTGATTGGAAACCGCCAAAGGACGATGGCAACTGTGAGATAAATGGTTACACTGTTCAGAAAGCTGACAAGAAGACCATGGTGAGACTTTAGCTATACAGTACTAATCCTGCAAGTGAAGTTTATTGTGTTGAACGAAACAGAACATAATACAAAAACTACAGTATAATTGCAGCAAATGTTTAAAGGATATTATTTTCATATCTCAACTGGACCACAACTTATTTTTGTATTTATTTTTTTATTTTAATTTGTAAGTAACTCAGTTTTGTATGTACTGGGTATGGCCTGTGGGTCATATGTTGGTTTTTCAAAAAGGCATTTTAATAAAATTATGTTTTAAAAGTCAATATAAAGAAATAAATATGAACTCAGACTGTAAACATAAAACTAAAGAAATCACATAGTTGATTCACTATAGTTAGGAAAGGAAAAGTTTACCCAGCATGAAGATATAAGAAAAATTAAATGGAAGCAATAAATGGTAAATGGAAAGAAATAGAGCACCTTTTATCTAATCAAGATGCTCACAGCACTTTTACAACACAATCTGTGACCTAATTTACCTCCACACACATTCATACAGCACTCTAATACACACATTCATACAACACTTCTACTTCCGGCTCTTGGCAAAGCAGCTGCTTTTCTGCTCCGCTCCTTCCCTCAAGTTTTCCTCCCCCTGCTTTTGCTACTTTTGTCTCGTCTGCAGTTTTTCAGTGCTCGCTCGAAGCAAATTGGAAGATGGATTTAGTGGCGTGGGCTGTTACCTCTATTGATAAAAAAATTTCCACAAAGCGTTCCGGTCCGGGAGAGCCAGCTTGCCCTTCAGACACGCATCCGGCCGGATACATCATGGATTCCTGGGGCGAATGGAAGATGATGTGTTTGACCGTTCTTTCGGTCGAAGACGTGGAAGACATATTCATAATCGGATTTATGGTAGCAGGTGCACTACTTTTTGGCTTTTGTGGATGCCTCTGCTACTGGAAAATCAGGAAGACTTCCGCGGCGATCAACGCACTGACTAAGCATCCTGCACAGAATGAGACTGTGATCCGAGATGTGACCTCAATGAACCAGCTGCTTTATGAGCTTAATTGCACGGTGGGGACGGCCATTGAGGACCGCAGACCTGCGGTGTGGTTTGGGACTCGTTCGCGGCCGAGCGGATTACACCAGGGGGAGGAGGTGGACCCATAGCTTGGGTCGGTGAAAGTTTCACATAATTTGGAAGAATTGGATTTCAGACAGCACCTGGACTCAAGGCTACGGGAAAGTTCACCGAAGCCTGCCCTGAAGATAAATCAAACTAATCTAATCGGACTCCCCGAGCAACCTTGAAGGCTGACTACAAATTTCTCCTGAAGTGGGAGCAACTGAAGAACGGAACCACTGTCGCACCCCCCCCTCCCCGAAAGCTCTCTGTGTGCTTTCAGATAAGGCCAGCTGGCCCCATCTGCAGAACTGTGCTCTATCTGGACGGTGCTCACAGATTTGCCTCACTGCTTCGCCCCCAAATGCAACATGTGATTGTCTTAACTGTGCTTGCTGGTAGAGTTTTTTGGCTGTATCATCTTTTTTGAATACCACTGATTACCCTATTGTAACCTTCCTTTTTTTTCATATCTGTTTGTGGCGGCGCGGCTTAATTTCTGCTGCGGCTGCATGTACACGTCCCCATCTCAAGGACGTGTGTACGTCAATTGCAATGTTTTGTGCTCCGGTGCAATGACAATGCCAATAAAGATATATTCTATTCTATTCTATTCTAATACACACAGTCATACAACACTCTAATACACACATTCATACAACACTCTAATACACATTCATAGAGCACTCTAATACACACATTCATACAGCAATCTAATACACACATTCATACAGCACTCTACTAAACACACACATTGATACAGCACTCTACTGCACACACATTCATACAGCACTCTACTACACACATTCATACAGCACTCTACTAAACACACAAATTAAAACAGCACTGTAATACACACATTCATACAGCACTCTAATACACACATTCATAGAGCACTCTACTAAACACACACATTGATACAGCACTCTACTGCACAAAAATTCATACAGCACTCTACTACACACATTCATACAGCACTCTACTAAACACACAAATTAAAACAGCACTCTAATACACACATTCATATAGCACTCTAATAAACACACACATTAATACAGCACTCTACTACACACACATTCATACAGCACTCTACTACACACATTCATACAGCACTCTACTACACACATTCATACAGCACTCTACTACACACACATTCATACAGCACTCTACTACACACATTCATACAGCACTCTACTACACACACATTCATACAGCACTCTACTACACACATTCATACAGCACTCTACTACACACACATTCATACAGCACTCTACTACACACACATTCATACAGCACTCTACTACACACATTCATACAGCACTCTACTACACACATTCATACAGCACTCTACTACACACACATTCATACAGCACTCTACTACACACATTCATACAGCACTCTACTACACACACATTCATACAGCACTCTACTACACACATTCATACAGCACTCTACTAAACACACATTCATACAGCACTCTACTACACACATTCATACAGCAATCTACTACAAATATTCAACCAGCACACTGGCTCAAACTGATCAAAGATAGATGAGCAGTGTAGAGGAATAGATGGATCATAGGAAGGCTAAGAAATAAAAGCTCTACTACACACATACAGACAGCACTCTACTACATATATCATTAAACACTACTACACACATTCATACAACACTCTACTACACACATTCATACAGCACTCTACTACACACATTCATACAACACTCTACTACACACATTCATACAGCACTCTACTACACACATTCATACAGCACTCTACTACACACATTCATACAGCACTCTACTACACACATTCATACAGCACTCTACTACACACATTCATACAGCACTCTACTACACACATTCATACAGCACTCTACTACACACATTCATACAGCACTCTACTACACACATTCATACAGCACTCTACTAACACACATTCATACAGCACTCTACTACACACATTCATACAGCACTCTACTACACACATTCATACAGCACTCTACTACACACATTCATACAGCAATCTACTACAAATATTCAACCAGCACACTGGCTCAAACTGATCAAAGATAGATGAGCAGTGTAGAGGAATAGATGGATCATAGGAAGGCTAAGAAATAAAAGCTCTACTACACACATACAGACAGCACTCTACTACATATATCATTAAACACTACTACACACATTCATACAACACTCTACTACACACATTCACACAGCACTCTACTCAACACATTCATACAACAATCTACTACACACCTTCATACAGCACTCTACTACACACAATCATAGATCACTCTACTACACATGTTCATAGAGCACTCTACTACACACTTTCATATAAAAATCTACTACACAAATTCACACATCACTCTACTACACACACCTTCATACGACACTCTAATACACACAATCATACAACACTCTACTACACAAATTCACACAGCACTCTACTGCACTCATTTATACAGCACTCTAATACACACATTGATTGAGCACTCTACTACACAAAATCACACAGCACTCTACTACACACCTTCATACAGCACTCTACTACACACAATCATACAGCAATCTACTACACATATTCATGCAGCACTCTACTAGACATATTCATACAGCACTCTACTACACACAATCATACAGCACTCTACTACACATATTCATACAGCACTCTACTGCACTCATTTATACAGCACTCTAATACACACATTCATAGAGCACTCTACTACACAAATTCACACAGCACTCTACTACACACACCTTCATACAGCATTCTAATACACACATCCATACAGCACTCTAATACACACATTCATACAGCACTCTACTACAAACGTTTATACAACTCTCTACTACACACATCCATACAGTACTCTACTACACATATTAATACAGCACTCTAATACACACATTCATACAGCACTCTACTACACACATTCATACAGCACTCTATTACACACATTCATACATCACTCTACTACACACATTCATACAGCACTCTAATACACACATTCATACAACACTCTACTACACATATTCATACAGCACTCACTACACACATCCATACAGCACTCTACTACACACATTCATACAGCACTCTACTACACATATCCATACAGCACTGTACTACACACATTCATACAGCACTCTACTACACACATTCATACAGCACTCTACTAGTCACACACATTCTGGTCGGTCTACGTTCCTCCCCTCACCTCTGGTCATGAACTCTGTGTAGAGACTGACAGAATGAGATTGTGGACAGGAGGTTGAAAGGAGTTTCCTCTGCAGAGTAGCTGGACTCTCCCTTAGAGACAGGGTGAGAAGTTCAGTTAACAGGAGAGACTCAGAGTAGAACCGCTGCTCCTCCACATCCAGAGGAGCCGGTTGAGGTGGTTCGGGCATCTGGGAAGAATATTCCCTGAACGCTTCAATAGGGAGGTGCTTCGGGCACTAGGAGAAGACCCCGGGGGAGACCCAGGACACGCTGGAGATACTATGTCTCTCGGTTGGCCTGGGAACGCCTTGGACTCCTCCCAGTAGAGCTGGAAGAGGCTGCGGAGAGAGATGTCTGCTCAAGCTGCTGTCCCTGCAACCCAATTTCAGAATAAGCTGAAGATAATGGATGGATGGGTGGGTGGGTGGATGGATGGATGGATGGATGGATGGTTGGCTGGCTGGCTGGATGGATGGATGGATGGATGGATGGACGGATGGATGGATGGATGGATGGATGGATGGCTGGCTGGCTGGCT
>JBBPBX010053547.1:0-11067 GCA_038048925.1 Garcialebias charrua | reverse complement strand
TGGATGGATGGATGGATGGATGGATGGATGGATGGATGGATGGATGGATGGATTGCTGGCTGGCTGGCTGGCTGGCTGGCTGGCTGGATGGATGGATGAAAATATTTTTATGGTAGTATCTCGCTTAGGTGTGACTGTTGGTGTGTTATCTCAAAACAATTGAAATCGGCTTCCCATATTCTTCTCTCAAGTCAAAGTTATTGTTATCACCAAGCTGCTAACAGGACCTGCTGAACAGAACCTATGAGAATTGTGCTGCTGTTGTTCTGTGTATTGTTTTGAACTGTCAGTGACTGGCACATATCTTAGTTCTTTTAGCAAAACTTTGGGCGTTCGTTTAGCGTATATCTTAGTTTACATCTCAGATCCTTATTTACTTTCTTTTTTACACTTTATATTTTTATTATTGTTGGATGTAATTGGGACCTTGTGTAAACAATTTTGTTCCACCTCATGTTCCACATGTGATGCGAATGATAATAAAGAACCTTGAATTGACTTAAAGTTTTGCCGTCGTCTCTTCTCTTAAAACAGTCTTAACCCACGTCTTTAGAACAGTTTTGAGAACAGTCTGCACAAAAAAAAAATCAATCCGTGATTGGCTACAAAATGTGCTTATACGTAAACCCCCAATTCAGCGAGCCTGCAATGAAAAATTAGCTTTTTTTTCCCTTGCAGTATAAGTTTGAGTCATCAACTATTCTCCAATAATCACATCTCAGCAAGAAACTACATTTAAACTTGTGCATTAAAAACTGTGTGCAGAAAATAACTTCAAGCACACTGCAAAATCTGCAGTTCTTGACAAATACAAATACTGGGCAAAATACAAAACAACAAAAACAAATAAAAAACATTTTTATTTTTTTATCAAATCTATTTCAAAAGAACACTAGGAAGCTAAATATAAAATAATTAGGAGAGTTTTAGGTTAGAAAATGTGTGCACAGTTTAAGAAACGTCACTGACCTGTTCTCTCCAACTGATTGAAGGAGTGGTACACGGTCCACGATAACTGCAGGCGAACTCACTGTGTTGTGTCTGACCTCATCATGGGGAACGAGTACATCTTTCGAGTTTATTCCATCAACCTGGTGGGGCTCAGTCCAGAACCCTGCACCACAAAGGACAGCGTGTTCATCCAGAAAACAGGTAACTAGTTAAGTATAAAAATACAACAACAAAAAGTACAATAGAAGAAAACAAAACTCCCATAAATTATTGTTTTTTAGGCATCACCTACAAGTCACCCACCTATAAGAACCACAACTTCTCTGAAGCTCCAAAGTTCACACATCCTTTGGCGGATCGATCCATCATAGCCGGATACAACACCACCCTCAGCTGTGCGGTGCGAGGAATACCAAAGGTACTCTGCTTCAGCTGGAAGGCAGCTGATATCACAACTTTTAGAGTCATGGAGGAAATGTAAGGCTCCAACTCTTTGCAGAGTTCAAAGCCTTGTTGGAGAAAGCTAAACTTTTGATTTTGTCTTGGAAACATCCAAAGAGGCCAGTTTAGACATACGTATTAAAATATGACGAGAAACTCTTTTTTTTCTTCTTCTTTTTTTTAGCCCAAAGTGACCTGGTACAAAAACAAAATGGACATCTCAAATGAAGCGAAGTACCGGATGCTCAGTAAGCAGGGGGTTCTGACGCTGGAGATCCGTAAGCCCTGTCCATTCGATGGGGGGGTATACATGTGCAAAGCTGTCAACGACCAGGGGGAGGATACAGTGGAGTGTAAACTGGAGGTTCGCTGTAAGTATCTCACTGGTTGGTACAAAGATCATCCTAACTCCTTTATATGATGAAAAAATATATATATATTGTACCATGATGCGAAGTGAAGCGGGGAATTGGAAATAACCTTCCTCTCCTGCCTGTCCATCCTGTGAGCTGGAAAACTTGAATTTCATGCAACATGCTGATAAAGCAATGTCAAAAAATGGGTGGCTCAGTCAAAATTCAAGGTGGCCACCATCATATGCAAATGTAAACTGACCACCACAATAATTTGAGGAAACTATTCTTTCTAGTTTCCATATTGTCTAAAAGTAGTTTTTTCTAATGGTTGAGGTGGCCAGTGGAGTGGACAAAGAATAAGATAAGATAGAACTTTATCAATCCCGCAGGTAATTGTTGTTCCAGATGCTGGTGAAGATTCTCAGTCGTCCAGGACATGATAAAATCAAAAAAGGCGTTCAATACAGGATCAACTGGACTTTATTTGTTGCAGAAAACGTTTCGACTTCTGTCCAGAAGTCTTTTTCAATTCTGAATGAATGAAAGCTGTGAGAACGAGAAGTTTTATACAAGCCACGCACCAACATATGAAATTGGAAACTGAAATAACACCACAAAATACCTAACATTCTTAAATAGAATGGGCATGTTAGGTATTTTGTGGTGTTATTTCAGTTTCCAATTTCATATGTTGGTGCGTGGCTTGTATAAAACTTCTCGTTCTCACAGCTTTCATTCATTCAGAATTGAAAAAGACTTCTGGACAGAAGTCGAAACGTTTTCTGCAACAAATAAAGTCCAGTTGATCCTGTATTGAACGCCTTTTTTGTTGTTCCAGAGTTTCAGTACAAAGGAGCATACACAAGATATAAAAAATAATAAAGAATATAAAAACTAACAGAGAATATAAAAATACCAACAATTAAGTTCTAAAACAGGTCAGGTGCAGACAGAAACATGAACGTGTTTATTGTGGTGCAGGTAAATAATTGTATTGCCCTCTATGTAGAAAGGGGGAGAATTTGGAAAGTTTGATAGCAACAGGGAGGAAGAACCAGGGGTTATTTTGAGCCGGATCCTGCCGGAACAAGGTCCAGGAACTCCCTCATTCTGACCGGCTATGTTCCAGCAACTGTTTGCTTGGATTCTGCAACTCAAATCTCCGCCCCTAAAAGTCCAAAGTTATTGCACATTTTTATTTAGAATATTTATTAAAAATACAACAAGAGGAGACGTTGCCCAGTCTATGGAATGGAAGTTCCAGCCACATTACACGTACCAGCTCGTGCACACACTCCTGCCCAGTAGAGATGCGGACTGCATGTCCCGCGGTGATGAGTGTCTTCACACACTTAAGACTCCCGTATAGCTCTGTGTAAGGCCATACGCAGCTGTATGCAAGTACTACGCAGAGGTACAAGCGTATCCCCGCAAGGCATGTACGCGCAAAGTTCAAATTTTACGACCGTGTACGCAAACGCGTTGTCGCACAATAAACTGCCCGGCACCGGACTGTTTTGTATGTGACACCGATGTATTGAATTCCCCTTCTTCATCCCTGATCTGGCCTTTTCTTTTCTTTTTTTTTCTTTTTTTTACAAAAGGCAGTGATAGCTTCCTCCTCCATTGACGCCATGACTGAAATGATGAAATGAATGAATTTGTCACGAGCTAATTAAACTCAGGTCCAGCGTGGCTGCGGGAGGTTCTGGCGATATCCTGGTGTGCTGGTCTGATGTGTGGACTGCAGGACCAGCGCTCCCTGCTTTTCTTTTTTTTTTTAAACTTTTTATTAACATATAAACACAGAACACCGCTGCGGCTGCAGCTGCCAGCTCTCGTCTTTTTTTCCCCTGACTCGTCAATCAATGCAGTAGGCGTGTCAGCAAATGACCAATCAGCGACCTCAATTTGTCAAAGCGATGGCACTGTATGCTTCCTTCACATTAGCATACAGCAGATCCAGTGTTTCATTTCCTCTAGTTTTACAGTCAACAAACTGTTTGAATTTGGGCAAGGATGAGTTCATTGTGACATGAATAAAATCACCACAAATAGCCATGAAGGCATCAGGGTGCAGAGACTGAAGTATGGCAGTGGTGGAGATGATGTCATCAGCCTGCGACACTTCAGCAGTTGGAGGCATAGATATCACTAGATACCCCATGGAATGCTCTCGCCTATTGGAGCCGACGAGATTTCAGGCGGCCATCTTGGGGGTGGAGACCGCTCCACTCAGCCTTATATATTTGACAGGCACAATAAAGTATCAGCGCATTTAATCAATCATAACACGCTGAATAGTAATCCCATTGCCACATATTTAAATTTTAGGCATACAGCAAATAAAACTGCATGTATAGAAATGTATAGTTTAGCATATTTAAATAATTTTGGTGGAATACAATACTACTTTAATGTATGTTTAGCAAGACACAACAAAAGATGCAATTTATTCACACACACATTATGTATACATATTCAGATACTGTAATTATATATATAATTATATATATATATATATATATATATATATATTCAGATAAGCATATATGTAACTATATATATAACTACTGTATACAGTATATATAACTAGAAAACACTACAGTCACCCATCAAAATACATTACGTTATCAGTTGAAATTATTGAAGTCTTATGATTTAGTTAATTATAATATTTTGCAGGTTATGTATAATGCTCATAAAAATATATTACCTTTGAACATCCAATCACATTTTGTTAAGAGGGAACGTAGTTACAATCTGAAGGGATTAATGTTTTTAAAACCTAAAATTCAAATAAATTTAAAGGACAGATGTACTTCAGTCCAAGGAATACGATTATGGAATACTCTGAATAGTGATTGTAAAAACACTGGCTCTATTAATTTGTAATAATGATAAAAAATTGTTAAAAGAAATGTGAAATTCTATGATTTGTATTTATAAGAGCTGCTGTTTAGGAGCTGGAAGATTTTGTTTTGTTATTATTTGAAACTATTATTATTATAGTCAATATATATCAACAGGACAGTGTTAGTTTTACTATTTTTATGCTTATGTCTATTATATGTTTCAGTGTTTCAATGTTTAGATGTTTACTGTTGCACCGAGGGACTGAGAGAAACGCAATTTTGGTCCTGTGTATGTCCTGCACTGTACATATTGCAGATCTGACAATAAAGTTGACTTTGACTTTGACTATATTTTTTTAATGGGGCAGATACCTGTATAAGATTTTTTCTCCTTTCTGCTCTTTCATTTTATTTGATATGTATTTTTTGTATGTGAATTTGTTTGTTTTGAAATGAAATTACTATTGTCAAAAGATTATATGTACAATAAAAATAAAATGCAAATACAATGAAATGAAAAGCAGCTGAGAGAAGAGAAAAATCTGCCCCTTTAATAAGTAATTTATGTTACACTTTATATTATATGAATTATAATGAATGAATTCACACACCCTCCCCCAGGACCACAAAGAATATAAAAAATTAACATAGCCTCTCATTTTTTATTAGTTTTTAGGCTATTTGGAGCCAACAAAGATTTTCAACAACACACATACACATTATATACACTATATACATTTTTTCCTAGTAAGGCACTAAAAGCCTTTAAAAAGAATGGTTTTGCACGTTTTTTTTTTCTTGTGTTGCCACTCTGTAATTGTGGTGTTTTCAGTTTGGCAATGTGGTGCAGTCTTAATTTATGGAACACAGAAACGACAAGGGACATCAACACATAGTGATGATTGTCTATTCCACACTGTGTTTCCTGAATGTGCTCACCCAGACAGAACACATCCTCAGCTCCAACATCAGCCCGTACAAACTGATCAATATAGGACAAACTGACAGCTTGCCTGGACACAGACTGGCGGATGAAACGTTCAGCTGACCTGACTACCCTCAAAGTCCCTGCAGATGGTATCATTAGACCCCCTTTGTTTCTTAGTTTAAGTAAGTGGTAGCTCTGGTCAAAAGATGTAGGTACAGCATCAGATACCAAGCTACCACGGCATACGTCACACACAAGCTTCTTTAAGATTTTCCGGACCACAAACCCCGAGATGTAGACAATTGCATTGTCAACAAGACCACCGAAGCGTGTCGACAGATGAGTGTGGTCACGCACAATTGCACAAGTATTTGCAAATGGCGATGGTAGCTCTTCGGTTACTTCTGCTGTGGGAGAAGATGACAGTTCGAGAGCAGAAACACAGTTGCATCCTGTACTGCCACATTTCCTGATCCACTTGGAGACACCCCACACCGCACCATCAGATGACGAAAAATGGCTTCAAACTGCCCAGCTGAAGGGTTATTGTTCCAGCCCCCTGAGAAAACATGAATAAACAGACTCAACACAGTCAGATTTCACCGAGTTAGAATTAATGTTATCCTAAAGAAGAAAAACTAATGATGTAATTACAACACTGTAAACAATGTGACATACATGCATGCATACAAACAAACCAAAGTGAAAAAAAGAAAGAAATGACCACCTGATGCCCTGATGGAATTGAAGAGTAGTTCCAAGTGATCTTGGCTAAAGCGATAAGTGCAGATGTACTGCTGTTGCTGAAGCTGTTCAGGAATCATCAACATCATTAAAAATGTGAAAGCAACAAGTAACAATGGTGAAACAAAATTAAAAAAACTGAAAATTGTTGTACATACCTTAATAATGCCTGAAAAATAGAGAGAGCTTCTTGAGCCTTCTTTGATGTCTCTGTTGTTCTGGTAGAAACAGGCTAAAGTAAAAGATAATTTTTAGTCACATTACAAAACAAATAAACTCCTTCACATTCAGAAAAAGTGCAATAGCACAGCATTCATTTATCTTCCAAACTATTTTAACATAAATACCTTTTGGAGGTGAGCAGGGAAACTAAAGACAGAAGGAACAGCTCCATCTTTGAGCCGCACTGTCTGACCCATTCTGTCAAAGTCTTCTGGTTTGAAATGCTTGCTGCAGAGTGCTGAAGATGAACTGGCTGAAAAGCCTTCCCTCCTCAGCGCAACTTCCCAGTTTCTCTTCCTAACACTATCTTTAGGAAACCTATAAAGAAGAACAAAAGCTAAACACACAGCAACAACAAACTAACAAAATGCTTGACTGAGCCAATTCATTTATTTGTTATTTTATCTGCTGAATAAGGGATACAGTTGGTAATAGTACCATAAAATCTTTCTTACAATTTTAAACCTTTAACAGTTCCATTTTGACTGGATATATTAACTCAGTTGTTAAATTACAATTTTATTATTATTATTAATAATAATCCTCGAAGGAAAATTACATTTTAGTACAGCCATCCATTATGAGAATTCCTACAAAAATAAGTTTTGCGTTTGTGTTAAAACGAGGACTGTTTTGAAGTTAACTGTTATAATTTTTTCAAGAATTAAACATAAATAAGTTAGCTCACATGTTATCTGTACGAGCAGTACAACAGAGAGAAACTGGCTGCTGCTTGATCAAGCTGATCAAAACAGAGCTTGATTTATTATGACTTAATCGTTTTAATTTGACTTTTATTCTAATAGAATCTTGAGATTATTCTCGTAATTATCAATATATGTGTATATATTGTTGTTTAATACCGTGTGCAGACTAAAGTACCATCTAAGTAACTGTATCAATGAAATCTGAGGAGCAGGAAACCATAACCATAGTATTTTCGTTGACTAGTTTACGGTTCCAAAACATATGGCCCTCATGCACGAAACAGTTCGTATTCTTATCCTAAATGTCTCCTACTTTTGTTCGTACGAAGTGTTCGTACGAACATGCCACGTCAGATCCAACAAACTCTTCTATCCACAGGAAAAGCGTGTAAACGGGCTGCTTAAAGTTGATGAATCTCACCTGTTCTAAACAGCTGCGCGTGCACGCGTGAGCTTATTTACATAATTCCCACCCCTCAAAACGCCATATAAGGCTACGTTTCCTGCCTCAGAGGCAGAACGTGTACGTTCATAAAATGACAGCGAAAAGTAAAAAAGAAGAACTCTACCGGTGCGGAGGATGAAGTTCTGTGGTCTCTGAGGACAAGAAAAGAAAATCTGTCCTTATTAGCAGCGTCACTCATGGAAGTAAATGACCAGCTAAAACCAAAGAAAGTTTGTTTATAATAAATGTGGATCTCGAAACATGCATGCGTACTGGTGGCTTACTGGTTAAAGCATTGCACTGTTAGCTGTTCCTAACCTTTTTTCTACACCTCGTGGGATCGAGTCCCACAAGGTATGATTCTTTTTTTTTCCTTCTTACTTTAGATTATTTATTCATTCCAAATTAAAAAGGCTTTATGCTTTATTTCTTGTTGTATTGTAAATAGTTTTCTTGTGTTTTTTAAATCTGGAATGAATTAAAAAAAAAAAACGTTGTCCTCCCACGGGAGGCGATCCCATGACCTTCGGAACTGCGACGCAGTGCTCTACTGACTGAGCCACATCAGAGCTATGACAGCAGCTGGAGGAAGTCTGTGTAAAGTCTGGCTTACCGAAGTCTGCGATACCGCGGCAAATTAAACTTAAATTAATTCATGGTTTAAGTTGATTTCAGTTTGAGATCTTCATATTAATATTGTAGTGTTAGAAAACGGCATTGATAACAAATTGATTTTCATTTAAATACTTTAATCCGTTAGTCATTATTACATTTAAAATTATAATTCGACTTCAAACAGAACCTATTGTCAAAAACAATTGTGGTGCGTTACTTTTTTAAACTCTAAACATTTCCTAAATAACGAAATATGAAGTTATTTGTGGAGTAATGCTGTCTGGATGACAGCAGACGGACCGCTCGTAAAATATACGACAGGTCCGGACCACACGTAGATTTTGTTCGTATCTGAAAAAAATCGTAGGATACGTGAACATTGTTGAATGCCACATATGCTCCTAAATCACTCGTAAGCACAGTTTAAGCACAAATCTGTGCGTACGAACGGTTTGTGCATGAGGCCCAATGTTATAATTGTGAAAATCGTCCAGACTATAGCTTAAATACAATCTAGAGAAAGTGTTATGCCTTACCTGTGAAAGGTAATTCCTTCTGATTTGATTTGACATCTAAACGGTTACATTCCAAGCCGCACAACTACACAACTACGAGGCATTTTGTTTTCTCCCGTCTCCTCCTCCAATATGGCGGCGACGTGGTTACGCCGTTCAGCTTCCGACGGGGCATCTAGTGTTTTAATATCTATGGTTGGAGGAATGTAAACACAGAGAATTATGGTGTGTGAAAACTCACGTGGAAGATAATATGGTCTGAAACCGATTGCCAGCAGTTCAATGTCCAGGCAGCAGACTCGCTCATTTACTGTAGCTGTTTTCGCATTGCACGGCCCTATATGGCCCGGCCCGGCCCGCCCCGCCTTCTAACCCGGGGTCGGCATGTTCGCATTCTCCTTTTCCGCCCCGGGTCCGCCCTCGTTTTGGAACCATCTCCACCGTGGTTCTTATCGGGCCGAGCCCCACGGACCCAGTTTGACGTCATGTACTGCTCACATTTGATTCGTTGTTTGCAGCAGGGGCGGGACTCATTCAAACAACAACCTCAGCGCGAGCTGATTTCATTAATATTTAACTACAGAAACCCCTAAAATAATTGTTAGCTGAATTAGTGTTTCTGAGTTAAATTTTTGTTAATGACTGATTACAATTCAGCTTATGTTAGGACGTAAATAACACGAAGCGCGCACCCATAGCCTACAGAGCATTTCCGCCTTTCAGCGCGAGCTGAAGTTCTATAATATATAACTAATATTCTCTAACTCTTGCGCGTAGCCAGGGTTTTAAAATATAACTGATAATCTCTAAATCCTGCGGCGCCAGAATTTTACAAGGGGCGAATCCTTCATAAGAAAGGTGGACTCCAAAAAAAAAAAATAAGCCGCCGTGGCTGAATGGAATAAGCTCTCGGCTTTAAGCTCATATTTTATCTTGACCCGTAGGCTACGAGTTCGAATCTCACCTGGGTCAAGTTATTTTACGTTTGTTTTTTTATTGGAGAAAATAAGTTAAAAAAAAGTAGTTTGTGTTATGCTTAGCACAAACTACTTCTTTTAATTTTGTGTTAAGCATAACACAAACTACTTCTTTTTATTTTCTCCAATAAAAGACAAACGTAAAATAACTTGACCCAGGTGAGATATTAGAGATTATCAGTTATATTTAAAAAACCTGGCTACGCGCAAGAGTTAGAGAATATTAGTTATATTTTATAGAACTTTATAGAAAGGCGGAAATGCTCTGTAGGCTATGGGTGCGCGCTTCGTGTTATTTACTGTTGTGTGAGCAGACACTAGGAACCAATGTGTTGGTACTGGGGCACCAGGGGACACATTAGGTGATGCACCGTTGGTTGTTGAGTGACGCTCGTGAGTGTACATGTGTTCATGTTGAAGAGTTAATAAAGCCTGACTGAGTATCTCCAAGTGCTGCCCGTCTGGATGGTGTCCACACTGAGGAGCAGACATAACATTACATGGTGTCAGAAGTGAAGAAGCCCGTCTCCGCAACGTCGACGTCGGTGAGAAAGCAGCAGTTTTAACACGGCGCGCCCCGTGAGTGAACGAGGAGCTAAGCTAACGCCGAGTGAACGAGTGTGCTAGGCTAACGCCTCGTGGACGACACTGCTAAGCTAACGCCGCGGACACGACGAACAGAGGATGGATTCCCTGTTCTCGATCAACCCACCTGAAAACTTGGATTTCAGTGATTATTCGTCATGGCCCAACTGGATTCGCCGCTTCGAAAGGTTTCGGATAGCAGCCGGATTGGACGGTAAAGACGAAAGCTATCAAGTGAACTCATTAGTTTACACGATGGGCGATAAAGCGGATGACATTTTAGGAACACTGGGATTGAGTCAGGATGAGCTTAAGAAATACAAGAGTGTAAAAGAAGCTTTTGACAGACACTTTATTGGCAAATACAACGTCATATATGAGCGGGCACGTTTTAACAAAAGAAACCAAGACGCTGGTGAATCAGCTGAATCCTTCATAGGCGCAGTCTATAAGTTAGCAGAAAACTGCCAGTATGGACCACTGCAAGATGAGATGATAAGAGACAGGTTGGTGGCGGGCATACAGCACCAGGGCCTGTCGGAGAAACTGCAGATGGACAGTGAACTAACGTTAGAAAAGGCGGTGCAACAAATAAGACGACATGAAGAGATTAAGAAACAACAACCGATCGTGAGAGAGACGACGGGAGCAACACAGCATGCTAATGTGGACTTATTAAATTTCAAGAAAAGAACTTTCAGCGACAACCGAGCACATAAACCACAC